>AWWV01007558.1:0-11874 GCA_001974805.1 Corchorus capsularis
CCCCCCCCCCCCCCGCGCCTCTTTATATATAAAATATATAACACTCCTACTTTTTTCAACTTGCAAGCTCCAAAAGACCAAAACTCAAGTATCAAGGAAATTTATTATTTTGTCTTCTTTGATAATGGTAAGTTATGGGTTATTTGTTTATTTTAAAGTTTGAAAAAAATTATTTATATTTTTATAAATTATTGTGAATCCTTAAATATTATATATAAAAAATGATGTAAGAAGTGAAATTTACTTGATATATGACATGGTATTAATTTATGATTTAATTTATATAGTGAATTCATGATGTGTTTATACCAAATGGAGTAGGAAATGAAAATTACTTGGATTATGATATAGAATTTATTCATAATTTTATTAATGTATATTTAAGTATTAATTAGTACGTCACGACAGCTTTTTGTTCCTAAGGTCATTAACATTTTAAACAAACAAATTTTTAAGATATTATGCAAAAAATAGTTTACATGGATTAAAATAATGCTATAAATTTATATATATTTTTAAGGTTTTGGGAAGTATATTGATGGACTTTTTTCTCATTGAGATATACAATTTATTCAAAAAATGTATATTTTAATTTTTTAAATCAAATTTCAGGTTGATGGTGAAAGATGAAGAAAATAAAGACAATTGGTGCTTTTTTTAAAAGAAAAAGTAGTGATACTTGTGACCTTAGTCATCCGGTCAATGATGATTCTCCAAGTGTTGAAGCTAATACTTCTAAATGTCCAAGACTCAAAACTAAAGATCATTCAAGTCTTTCTTTTGATATTAATATATAATCTAGAGCGGGATCCGGGACTACGTCCTCAAATATGGGAATATCCTGTTAATCAACGGGATGAAGTTATACGAGCATATTTGAAATTGAGACCTTACTGAATGCATTTGTCTGAGTATCCGCTTTCTAATGAGAAGCATCCACGAAGATTTCAAGCTTCTTGGTTTGGTAAATTTCCTTGGTTGGAGTATTCCCCCGCTAAAGATGCAGCATATTCTACTGCTATCTTTTCTCAAAACCTATTGTTCGTCATGGAATCGATGCGTTTATTGTTAATGGTTTTAATGATTGGAAAAAGGTTAATGATGGGAAAAGGTATGCTTTCTTGAATCATTTTGGCCAAGATCCAATCAAATTCATATATTTAAAGTTTATTTGATGAACTTGTATCATGTTTGATGAACTTTATATTTCTTTAACTTAATACTCCCTCCGTTCCAATTTAAATGGCCACATTACCACTTTAAGTTCTTCAAAAAATAATGTCCAATTTCCTTAAATGGAAACCATTTTTACACAACTACCCCTTTATAAAACACAACACACTAAAAAAAAATTCACTTTTCCAAAGAATTGATAAGATGGGTAAATTTGGAAAGTTAACAAAAAATAGCTACTAAATTAAACTTTGTGCCATTTGGAAAGTGACCATTAAAATTTTAACGGAGGGGGTATTAGTTTTTTTCTTTTAATTTCTACATGGGATTAAAAAAAATTGGGTTCAGGTTCTTAACGGGTAGTGGAAATTTTAATAGGATATGGTATGGGTAGAGATTTTTAAAAATTAATGGGTATTTAGCGGTTTCGGGTACCCTCTAATTTAAACGGTTTCAGGTTCGGGTAGTCTGAAATTTGCAGGTACCCGACCCGTTGCCATCCCTACTAGTATTTGAGATAGGCCCATTTTCACTTGGGTCAGAGCTTTGGGGGCTCCAGTGAGACCCTGGATCAGACCGAATGACCAAAGCCAAAGAATCCCCACCACACACATCCACCTCATCCTTGGTAACTTCTGCAGGGTTTAAACACTTCACCTCTCTATTAAATGCATCATTCCTGGCATAATTCAAACTATTTTCCACTAATTCTTCATCAAAATTAAAAACTCCAGCCGTCTAACATCATTAACCCTATAGCATTCTTCAAGGCATCTTGTGACTCGGGTATCACATCTGCCGACAAGACATTGATTCCATCTTCAATTCCCAACCTCTCTTCAATAGGATTCTCAAAGTTTCCTTGTTTCGTCAGTGTTATGCTCGGCACCACCTTACGTCATGGCATCCGACTTTTGTATATGACAAAAGTGTCCTTACATATTTGGGTTTGAAAAAATATTTTTTTGGCCAAATTTATACTCTTAATTCAAAAATATTTTATACATAATTTATAATATTTTCTAATCTGGTTCCGATTCTACGGCTCGAACCGAACTGTGGTCACCTCTAGTACAAGGAGACACGATGTTTGCAGTTGATTGCTAAAATTTGATTGGAACATGATATAGTAGGTGTGGCCTATTTTAAAATTTCTCTCGATTAATTATAGATATAAACAAAAGATGACAAACATTTTTACAAACATAGTACTTTGTAGGTGTGGCATATCTCTAATAGTTTCTCTTCATAGAGTTATGGGTGAACGGTCGATATATGAATAAATATGACAAGATTATTTTTAGATATAATATTCAAATCTCATTATCAATATATATATATATATATATATATATATAGAGAGAGAGAGAGAGAGAGACAGAGAGAGAGTATAATTCACATATGAACTTGAAACCCTGTGGAGCATACACCTCAGTACCAATCATTATCAGGCCTAACGCTCAAGTGCATAAAAGACAACAACTTGGTTGAAGTTCTCTAGGTGTAATCCTTATTGTAATTAGTAGCCTAGAAATTTTAGACATGCATCCCATGTGACTTTTCCTTAAAATGTATGTATATTGCTAATGCTAGAACATATATATGTGTGTGTGTGTGTATATATATATATATATATACCGGCCAATAGTAGAACATAGTAATAGGGTATAATTTAATTTAGGGTAATTAAACCAATCAAATGCTAGCTAGTAGTAGAACATATGTACAGTTAATGTGGTAATGGTAATTTATAGGTAATTAAACCATTAACAACCACTCAATTAAACATTTTTGCAAGTGATTTTTTTGTTTCTAACGATTCAATCATATATAAGTTGTGTAACGAAAATAAAAAGAAATAAATCGTAAACGTAATAAGATCATTCAATACTCGCATGCATAATTAGTTTTAACCAAACTTATCTTCCTCAATTGCTTGGCCGTCCTCTAGATTTCAATAAGGCTTAAAAATCCCATCGTACCAAGGCGGAGCTTTTAAGGGACCCAGGGGGGCCATGACCCCCCAAGAATTTAGGTCCCTTTATATATAAATATAAATATATATATACACACATATACATATATATATGGTATATTTTGCCACCCCCCCCCCCCCATGGTTTTACATTTTAATCCTTTAAGTGTCGTGGTCTTTTACTCTAAAATACAAGACTTTATTAAGTTTAGTGTTACCTTTGTCAAGTTTTATTAGGTTAATATTAGACTTTATTAGGTTTAGTGTTACCTTTGCCAAGCTTAGATTAATATTAGACTTAATAAATTGGATAGGTGGCTAATCGCAACTAGGTAAAAAAAAAAAAGATTAGTGGTGACACCAAGAAAACCCGGTAGGGGTAGGATGCCTCTCCCAAGTTGCGGCAACAGGGTCCCCCGGACCTGCACGTTGCGACAGCTCCTCAGGCTCATTGATGTTGGCTTTGATCATTAAAGCATCAAACTAAGCTGTGTATTCAGAGACATTCATATTGCCTCGCTTCAAATTCTGCAATTTGAGAAATACATCCTACTTGTAATCTTCAGGCAAGTATTTCTTCTTGAGTTATCTCACCATCTTGTCCCATGTCATGATTTTCTCTTTCCGTCTTTTGTCTTTTCATTATTAAGTTTTCCCACCAGAGAGAAGCATGCTTTCTAAGCTTGATAGCAACAAACTTAACTTGTTTATTCTCAGGGATCTCTTGATATTCAAATATTCTCTCAACAGTATACAACAATTCAAGAAAATCATTAGGTTGCCCCTTCCCATCAAACTTAGGGATTTCAACTTTAGGAACAAAATTGTTAATGTATGCATAATTCTCACCTTCTCTAACTCTCTGAATTTGTTCCTGGTTGACCTCCTCATCTACTATTTCTCTCTGAACTTGGTGGTTAACCACTTCATTTCTTCTTTACTGTTGATGTTGCCTTCTAAGATAGGCTCTCACATCATCAGGAGGTAGAGTTGCACTAGACTCTACGTCAGAAACATCTTGCCTGTTCCTATTTCTTCTAGAGCTACCCCTACTTTTCTCTCGGATTCTTTCTCTCTTCTACTATATGCAGTATATTTTGAAGTCTTTCAACCAGAGCTCTAAGCCCCTTAACTGTATTATAATCCGCAACTCTCTCCACACCTTCTCCTTGTTGAGACATGATGATTGCACTATGACTGAGCCAGAATTAACCCTATTTTTATGATTATTTTCCAATGCTTTTTGGCATTTTTATGTGCGATTTTAACATATTTTATAAGTATTTGTGCTTTTTAGGTCTTGAAGAGAAGAAAAGTGGAAACTTGTTGTTTTTCACTATTTTTGGAGCTAATTTGATGACTTTTGTCAAAAATATAGGCTTAGCAATTTTGAATGAAGATTTGGAGATACGAAGTTCGTGATTGAAGATTACTTGAAGATGATTTCAAGTCATGAAAATCATTGAAGGAAGATTTCGATGATAAAGAGCTAAGGATCGAGTTTAAATCGAGAAGGAATGAAGATATGCTTTGGAGAAACCTTGAAGACATGGACTTATAAGTCAAACTCAAAACACACAAACAAAAAGAATAATTAGTTCAGAAATTCAATCCCCAACTCAAACTCAACAAACCCAAGAAAAATGCAAAAGGAAGAAGCTTTATCACCTTACAATCAGTCCTTTGCTTGCAATTTCCCTTAAAGAAATCTTGACATAAAATCTTGTTTTCGTTGCTTCCCTTCCCCATTGAAAATCACCAACAAAGCAACAAAAAGCAAACCTAAGGAAAAAATGCTAGAGATATGAAAATGGAGCAACAAAGGACTGGTATCGTGTCGGAGACCCAGAATGCAAATCAGCAAATGCGCTAAAATGCAAATCAACGAAAACGCTCTTTTTTTAGTTGAAATTAAATTTACTATTTTACCCCTATTTCTTTATAATCATAAACTAAAATTCCCCTCTCATACCCCTATTACTATTATTCAGTAAAATACTAAATTAACCCTACTATTATTTCACCACTAAACCCCTACTATTATGAATTAAAATACTAAATTACCCCTATTACTCCCTACCACTATTTCACCTAGGGGTGGGCATTCGACGGTATAACCGACCCAACCGACCGCAACCGATACTCGTCGGCTCGGTTGCAAGGTGCCGGTCAGTAGCGGTCGACTTTCGGGTTTGAATGTTAGAGTAAAAAGCCGACCACAAAACTAATTTTTATATATATTAAAACTATTAACCGACAAAACTACTCCATCCTTTTGCTAGCAACCAGTGTTCTAGTTGGATTATGTATCTTGTTTGTATTTATCAATTAGATTCGTGTAAGGTAACCAAAATGAAATTGAATGGAGCCAACAAACGTTTCATTGGTCTTTTGCCATGAATCGAAATATAGCTAGGATTTTCTGGCAATTTTGGCAGCATCTCGACAAGATTTATCCTTTTAACTTTTTTACTTTAACAACTTTAGCTAGCTTGTTATTGCTGAATTTGGCCATGAAAAGGCCGAATCTAGCCTTGATTGGCATACCTGAATGAATTGAATTGGGTTAGATTTGTTTGTTTCAGGTCGCCATTAATGGGCCACTATTTCCCATCAGAAGATGAATCTGGTGTTGTCGTTGAGGACGGGAATCAGCCTACTATTATGCTGAGATAGAGGAGTTAGAGACTGATTCACTACTTGCCATTGCGGCGCTCCATTTACATCATTCCACCTCTATCTCGACTGGTTTTTTTTTTTTTATAAAAGATGATAATTTTCTTGTCAAACATTAAAGTGGAAGAGAGGGATGAGAGTAACTTTTCGTTCCTTTTTTGTATCTGAAGATGGTCAACGATGATGGAAAGTTTACCAGCAATGGAGGAGCGGCTTTGATTGGATTCTTGTGAGTTTGGAATTTCCTCTCTCATCTAATTCTGCTCTATTTCTCACCTTTTTCTCTCTATATTCTCATCCCTTTCTTCTTCTCAAAATACCAGGGTGCTATCACAAACCGACTACCTATAGAACCCGATCGAAATTGACACCGGTCGGTGGGTGACGATTTCTATAGCCTGTCGGTCGGTGGTTGATGGGAGCTCCCCCGTCAGTCAGTTGTTGTATTTTCGAAAATTCTACCCTGACCGACCGAAACCAACTGACTTCCAACCCTAATTTCACCACTAAGCACAAGAGTAAAACAACTGCATAATTTTGGGGTTTTTTTTCTTTCTTTTCTTTTTTTATTATTTAATGAATAATTGACCATTGGCACTTTTGCTTCTTTTCTTTGGGATCAAATTTTACATGATTAAACTGAAATTTACGCCAACACAAAATTTATTTCAGCGAACAATTGGTTATTTGGATTTTGCCAACATTAAATTTTAAAAAAAAAAAAAAAAAAAAAAAACCCTGCATGATACATTCATTAACTCAATGTTTCACCTATCAAAGATCAACTATCAAAGATCAAAGAATATAATACCACGATAGTAATCTTTACATATGTACTACAAAAGGAGTTGAAAGCTCGATTTGGCATAATTCCTTTTAGCCAAAAGAAACCGATCACAATCGCAACACTTAAAAAAGTTGTAGCTAGCGTTACGCCCCACGTTTGACGACTCTCATCACCCCGACTTGCTAAGATACTCCTGGAGCTGTGTACAAACCTTTGTCATTTGAGAAAGCAACTTGCATTGTTCTTCTTGGGATGTTAGTGACTGTGATGTTCTGATCTGTGACATTGGGTCTCTAAGTAGTTGAGTGAGCTGAGAGCACAGCATCAAAGCATCTTGATTGTTGAGACATGCTTTCGCTATAATTTGAACCAGTTGACAGCTTTGGTCTTGAGACAAAGATGGTTGGTGAGGAACTGGGGGAACGAGAAAAGGGTGCTTAAGTAGCTGAGGAATCCTCCATCTCTCATTGCGATCCCATGCAAGACATTTCTTCATTAGATCAAGAAGCCATGGGTTAGAAACTGGACCATAAGTTATCTCATGGTTAGGATCTGTTATAACTTTGAACTTGGACCAGAAAGTCTTGTACTCGGCAAAAGGGGTCCTTCCATAAACCATTTGGTAAAGTATGCACCCAAGGGACCAAATATCTGAAGGTCGGCCACATTTTATAGTATTTCCATTTGCATCACTCTCATTGCACATGAATGCCTCAGGAGACATGTAACTAAGAGTACCTACCTGCAGTGGTAGGATAGAAAAGGCTGATGAATTCCTCAAATGATCATGTTATTATAAACCATATTAGGAAGAGATGCTGCTACAAGGCATTAAATGAAAGACCAAAACATCAATTACTACTTTTTCGAACAGGTGATCAAAGACTTCAGATAAATTTAAACACGATACAAGTTAGTACACTGCATAAATAAATAGCAGTATCTATGTGATAATATATATGTAAATGAAAGCGCTTACCATCATTTCCTTGCATTAAACAATCCAACTTAAAGACTGATGAGAATAATAAATTTAAATCACAAATGTAAAATCAAAATTTTGATTGATGAGTAACAAGTACCTGTGAATCCCTTTGGATGTTGGTTGTATCACTCATTATGGCTTTGGCAATACCAAAATCAATAAGTTTTAGAGAACCTTTTACAAGAAGAAAGTTAGCTGGCTTCAAGTCAGAGTGCACAATGCGTTCCTCATGTATGGTGTTGACAGCTTGAAGTATTTGCTGCAAATTAATAAAACACACTAATGTAAATATTCTGTTTTGTTGCATGACACGTAATAATATGAACCTAAGACTGCAGGAATAGCAACCAATTTCAAACAAGATAATACCAACAATCCCTGCTTTCAATGTAAGAAAGTCAAAATTAATTCACAGAACAAAAAGCATGCACTTTCATAATGGCAGAAGAGGAAGCCAAAAATGAACCTTGAGGAGCATGCTGATAAGAACGCAATACATGAATATAAAGACTTTACTTTCATTTTTCTGTTTATAGTGAAACAATAATTGAAAATTAAAGTCCATATTTTAGGTGTACTGCCACTAGAGAAAGCCAGCATGACCAAGGACAATATCAAGTTTCAAATTAACTTTCAAAAATATTAGAATCAGATATCTTAACAGATTAAAACATACAATATGACATAGGTATCAATATCATTATCAACACAGACTCAAGGTAAGGAATAGCTTTAGAACCTGCCAGTAAAACCGAAGCCAGTTCTCATCTATAGTCTGATCAGAGCTGTCCATTTCCTTCCATTTTTGAGATAGCATGTGAGCCAGATCAATTTCTCCATATTCAAGTATCATGTATAGATAGCCATCATCCTTCACTCTGCCATCTTTGTTAGACATGCAGCCATTCATGACTTCCCGGAGCAGATTCTTATCTGTCACCTAATATCAAAAAAATAATACCTATTATTCTTCACAAATTGCTTCAGACTAATTCTAAGATATGATATCAATTAAATTCATTTACGATACTAAAATGATATGCATTTTCTGCAATAGGATCTACCAATACATTATGTGCATGGGTTACTATAAGAAAGTTTTCATACATTCACTACGGAGCAATTGACAGTGACATTGTATTACATTGTAGCATTTGTGCTTAGCTATTAAATAATCTTTCAGTGACGATAGATCCCATACACCTCCCGTGCAGTCATATTAACAACTCCAATGACCATATTACTGTCTAAATTGCTGTGACTAAAGAAAATAAGGCAGTTCAGATCTACAGCATACGAACAAGAAATGGCCAGAAAATTGGTCTGCATATCAACTGCTGACCTATAATATTACCAACCATAGCATGACACCTTCGCCATGTACAAAGTTAAAGGCCCCTAATAAAAGCATTTTAATTTAGCATATGAATAAACTGACCGATATGAGTGTCCATAATAATAGCAAATCCATGTAAAGGCTGCATGTTGATTTATATTGTAGGTGAACAAATTGAAACAAATTGAAACAAGGAAACGTGGATAAATTATAGCATTGGAATCAAACACAGGACTAAGGTTTCAAGATGTACCTCATAGTCTATTAACTGGATAATGTTGTTCTTTCCCTTCAACCTGTTTAAATATTCAATTTCCTGGCAGAATCCATATGCAGTAGCATAATCACGACCTTTCAGCTTAATTTTCTTAAGTGCATATATTGTACAATCAGATGAAATGACTTTGTGGACTTCACTACTTCCTCCACTGCCTATCTTTCCAAGCCTTTGATAAAGCTTTCCATTCACTTTGAAGAACAAGTCGGGATCATAATTCCGTTTACGAGGTGCTGATGCTCCTTTACTACTTGGAACCTTCCCCTGCTTCTCTGCTTTAGAAGGCTCTAACTTCACATCTGAAGTCAAGTCCTTTGATAATGGAGCCTGAGATTGTACATTAGTAACATCACCAGCAAAATCCTGCCCTTTGATTGACTTATCATACTGAGGACAAGGATCAGGATCCTTCGAAAGTTCATTTTCATATGCCAAGCTTCCTTCTTGCTTTTTGGACAAGTCAAATTTATGAACCTCCACTTGAGCATCATTAGCGGAGGTAGAAGGCTGAGTTGCAACAGCTGCTTGATCAACTGACATTCTGCTTATTTCCTTAGTTGAAGGAAATGGTTGCTGCAAAATATCTACTTGATTTACAAGTGAATGATTTCTATCAAAGTCTCCCATGGGTTCTTTTGCAACGTGAGAACCTCCTTCATGATGAGAACGAGAGCAATAAGTTGTCATGTTAAGCATTGGAGCCGAACTGGAATGGATAGATGTTGTAGTAGCACATGATGATCCAACAACCGAAGATTGAGTGAGGGGTTGCCCTAAAAAGTTTCTAAACTGATGTAACTGATCTTGAATAACTGTAGTTCTTTTTGCCAAAGAAGAGATCCCACCATCAGACTTCATACTAATTTCAGATTCTGCATTCTGGAAAATCTGGTGCTTTGACTCATTGTTGACAGCCATTGACGCCTCTGCTTGGTTGACTGCATCCCATTCCATTTCTGTCAAGGCAAGTGAACCCATATGAGATGATAAGTTCTCCAATCCAGTGGCCATTCCATCATCGGCCCCTGCAGTATAAAAGGCAAGAGGGAATACATTGCAGGGAATGGTGACAAATTCAAGAACATAATGAGCTACAATTCAACTACTTATGTCACAATGTGACAAAGTACGGTGGCAAAGATAAGTCCAGAAGAATAATAACAAGCAACTTAAAGAGCATCGTGAAAAAACATATTACCCTGAGAAGTGACATTGTATCCAGTTAAAAACTGAATCTTTCTTTGACCATCAACATTTTGAGTTTCTGCATCCTGTAAAGGCATCGGATTATTTTCTTTTTGATCAACAACCTCCTTAGGTTGGCGCCGATCCACATCAAATGGGTTTAAATTCTCATCGAAGGTTTTGGTGATTGTCCCTGTAATGAAGGGTGGAGTAATGGATGCATCATCTTGGGACTCCCCAGCAATAATTTTGTCCTTGACTAGCTGACCATGACTCAATGAAACACAATCCTGAGATTTGTTAGTATCAACATTAGTGCCCACATTCCTAGAGGCTGCGCGCTGGGGAGCCACCATTCGTCTAGGCATTATACCGTTTGTCTGCATTGTACCTAAAAACACCTCAAAAATTCCACCATAAATTTACATTTGAACCACTCACATCCTCTCATTAGCTAGCAAATCCATAACCCCATCATCAAAGACAAAGGCGTATTCCTTTCCTTCATGAAGTTATTGTAAATTTGAAATATCAACCATAAAATCAAAATATGCAACACCCTAAAACAAGATAAGCACCCTAGATTTCTAATTCCATAAAATGAACTATAATAGCTTAATATAAACATAGAATTAAAAAAATTAACTGAAAAAATTGGATATGTTACTAAGCAAAAACAAATAGCAATTGGGTTTATACAAAATCGAAGAACAGTAAATTGGAGGGAGAGGGCGTTTACCGAGAGCGCGATGGCGCTTGAAGGCGGCTTGCACATCACGGATTAATCCGGGCGGGGAGGAAGACGATGACGTAGAGGATGACGTGTCCTGGTTGAGAATCGGGCGGACCAGATTGCCGGAAGGTGGGACCGGAAGGTTAGCCTCCCCGTCCATCGCCGGATCTAAACGGCATTTCCGGTCAATGGAGAAAAGGCCAGTTTCAATCGAAAAGGGAAGAAGAAAACTAAAATTTTTAGGTCGGAAATGGAGGTAAAATGAACCCAATCAGATGGAGGCTAGGCTTATCCAAGCAGTGTCCATGGTGAAAAAGTGTTCGGAGGAGGAAGAGGGAGAAAAGAGTGAGTGGAGTGAGTTTTCGAAGTTTGAACTACTACTTATTGGCGCTCTTCTTCTTCCTTTTAATTTTCCCATTCCTCTTCTAAATTTCATTGTATGGACCATTGGGCCTTTTTGAGTTACACGGGCCTTAGATTAGAAGCTTTTAAATTTTGGTCATGAGAAAAAGCCCATATAAACCTTACAATGAATGAACTAAGATAGACATTTATTTTATCCTTATGACTAGACCTGCTCAAGGGCTTGGTTACCCATCCAGGCCCGAAGGCTCGACCGAAAAATGAGAGGGTTTTGGCAAAAGGTTAAGACCCGAAGATCAGATTTTGGACAAAAATAAAAGTCCGTTTACAAAACGGGTTGGGCCTTGGTTTTCTTTTAAAAGCCCGAACCCTCCTGACCCGGCC
>AWWV01007559.1:0-13472 GCA_001974805.1 Corchorus capsularis
AATAATATATTATAGTTTATAATATAACATCACAATTTATATAAAAAATATGACTAGAAAAAAATTTACCATGTTGATTTTAAAAAAAATGTTTAATATGTAATTAAATTTATTATTATTATTAAAGAAAAAATAAAACGGGCGGACCTGTGCGGGCCTTGGACATGACTATATAAATATGGACGGGATTTGGTCAAATGACCAAACCCGAATAGTCGGGCCAAGCTGGACTCGAGCTAGCACAAATCCTATTATTATATAGTCAAAACCCGACCCGGCCCATGAGCAGGCCTACTTACGACCCAAATGACCAAATTTTCATCAACCCGTCCCAAGAACATCAGCCTACGTTTCATTTTGTTAGTCAATAATAGCAAAACGGCTAAATGTTCATTTAAGGGCCTAATATTTACGAAAATACTCAATTTCAAATATGAGTAAAAGTGGAGAATTGGTGATGGTTCTTCGGTGAAAATTATGAGTGACACTTGGGTCCCGAGTTTACCATTGGAAAGGCCAAGCTATATCGAGCCAAATATTATTCCATTTGAGATTGTATCTGAACTCATTGATCATGATGAAAGGTGTTGGAAGGAAGAGCTCTTGCATGCTTTGTTTCGGCCTGAAGAGGTGGAGGTAATTTTGGACATTCCTCTTAGTTTGCAACGCACAGTGGATAAGCTAATTTGGACCGAATCAAAGTTGGGTATGTTCACGGTGAAATCTGCCTATCACGTTGCTAGAATTTGTTTGGATCATGAAGTTGCTGATGTGGAGTTGCGAAGCCCAGTTTGGAAATTAGTGTGGTCTGCCCGAGTTCTCCCCAAAGTTAAAATGTTCATTTGGATACTCATGCATGGTTTTGTTCAGGTTCGGCATGTCTTACGATCGAGACATATGGAGGTAGGTGATGAGTGTTGTGTTTGTAGTTATAGTGGTGAAAGCTTGCGTCATGTGTTCTTTGAATGTCACCTAGCGAAGATGGTATGGAGGGAAGTTGCTAATTGGATGGAGGACTTTCTTGCTTCGAATGAGGATGCAAATGATTTTTGTTTAAACCTTTGTGTTCTAGTGTTTCAAAAGGGTTGTCTTAATAAGGTCTTTGTATGTCTCTGGCTATTATGGTATAATCGAAACTCTTGTTTGCATGAAGGGAAATGCTTTACTAGCAATCAATTGGTTCGGAAAATCCTAGTTATAGTCAAGGAATTCGAAGAGGGGATGAACAATGTCAATGGCAAGAGGATAGTCTCAAAACAGGTGCATTCGACCTTATGGCCTCCACCTACTCCAGGTACATTGAAGTTGAATTTTGATGCAGCATTTAACTCTAATACAGGTCTGGCTTCTTTGGGCATAGTCCTCCGTAATGCTCTTGGGGACGTAATTTTTTGTGGCATAAGTAGTGTTCAAGGGGTTCTAAGTGCATTACATGCTGAATGCATGGCTATCATATTCGGGCTTGAGACGGCTTGGGAGCAGGGGCATGCTAGTTTGTAGGTCGAAACGGATTGTAAGCAGGCAGTCAAAGAGATAAAGACGGGCATGGACTCATTATGGCTAGGGGCTACTTTGGTGCATGATATTTTAGCTCTTTGTACACAGTTTGATTTACTCTCTTTCGATTTTATTAAACGGGAGGCAAATGTATTAGCACACAATATTGCTAAATCTGAATGTAGAGTGGGTGATCAAAGATTGTGGTTAGGTTATTTACCATCATATATTTGTAATCCTTCCCCTTCTTGAAGCAATAAATAATTCCCGTTTGAACTCAAAAAAAATATATGAGTAAAAGTTTGATAAGGTCTATCTATAAAATTCTACTTTTACACCTTCCAATGCTAGAATGACACCTCATAAATTTTGAGGTTTTCTTGTAGAGTGCATCACATGAGATTATATTCAATAAAACTTAATTTTATTAGAGTAAATTACTATTTTATTTTTTTCTTCCTCCCTACGCGAATGAAAGTCAGGGATCTCTGTTGGAAAAATTACAAATCCTAGTAACAGTTTCTTTTCATCACGAAATCGATGGAAAAACATATCCATATCAATAAAACTAATGAAAGAAAGAATGAGAAAACCCTAAAGCGGACGAACCAAAAACATTTTTTTAAACAATATTTTGATTTCATATTTATTTGGAACTTATCATATATATAAACAGTAAAAATTTCCTTGTATCCTGCTACTGTCCTACACAATTAAGGCATTTGTCATAGTATTCTAAGCTAGAAGCTTAAAAAAAACTTTTGAGTTGTTTGCTTTAATCCATGGAAGCAGGTCGACGAGATAGTTGCAATCCGAAAGAGGTAAAAAAGGGTGAATTAGAAATTATGTTTTGTTTAAAAAAAAAGTAATTTACTCAAGGAATAAAAGAATGAATTGGAGATAGGGTTTATTGATTTAGTCGTCTAGGGAGGAAGAAGAAAATAAAACAGTAATTTACTCTAATTATTTTTCGTAGTTATTTACTCTAATAAAACTCAGTTTTTATTGATTATAATCCAATGTGATGCACTTTACAAGAAAATCTCAAAATTTATGAGGTATCATTCTATAATTGAAGGGTGTAAAACTGGGATTTTATAAGCAGACCTTATCAAATTTTTTCTCTTGAAATATATATTTAAAAAAGCTCATAGGACGTCCAACATTGTAATTTTTGAATTTTTGAAAATAGTTTCAAAAATCAATGAATTGTTTTAAAAATCTGTTTGGTTAGATCAATAGCAACACATTAAGCACAAAAGTGAGGAAACAATTATCAATAACATGACATATATAATACTTAATCTATCAAGAACGTGTGCACCCAATCCAATAAATCAAGCAAACATAACAAGCACAAAATATCATAGCATGTCTTATATATAAGGTCCTAAACATGAAATATGCAAAAATTCAAAATTAAAACAAAAATAAATCATTGGGTTGCCTCCCTACAAGCACCTTTCTTTTATGTCTTTGACTAGACCTTTCCATTCTCTATTTGTCAAGGAGGATCTTTCCACCTCAATGCAAAAATCAAATTTGAACAAAATCGAAAGATATGAACATATAAGAATAAAAGAAAAGTAAAGTGATACGGAAAGAAGACACCTATTTTGCTTAAAGGAACTCCATGAATGGTTAGTAAAGCCAATACCCTTGTTGTTGCCGTGGTGAGTTTGTGCAAGAGCTTCTTCGAGTGAAAGAAATTGACTTTAGACTCCTCTTGCATTCTCGGCATCTCAACAACATTGTTAAACTTCCAAGCATCATCATTCTTAAAGAATGGTTCTATTGTCACCCATTCGTCATATGAATCACCACCATTGAAGCATCCCAACTTCAAAAACTTCTCAATCCATAGGAAATTTTGATTCTCACTTCTCAAAATCTCATTTGGAGAAGAGTTATCAACCATATTGACTTCGGATGCGGAATTTCCACTTAAATTAGGCTTGGGAAGGAGTTGAGGTTGATTACTTGGAGAAGTTAACTCTTCAAAATCATCTGGGTAAGTTGCTGTTTCGACCTCTACAAAGGTCGAGTTCGACCCCTCCAGAGGTTGAATTAGGAGATTTTCTGAATTCTGCCTAGTTCGACCCTCAATAAGGTCCAGTTCAACCTTCCCGAAGGTTGAAATAGAGTTTGTTTTCTCTTCTTTTTCAGCTTCATTCTCATTTAGGTTCACTTCCCATGCTTCATTCTCTACTTCCTCAAGGGCATTGAGGTAAGCTTCGGTCCTTCCTAAGGAAGCAACAAGTTATCCCATTTGATTTCCCAGATCTTGTATTTCATGTTCATGTCTCGATAGTTTTTGTTTAATTAACAATTGTTCTTTTTCAAGTAACAATTGTCCCTCAACAAGTTTTTCCGTTAAAGTCACTAAGGTTGAATTTGGAGCTTGAACTTGTTGTGAGAATTGAATTTGTTGTTCCTCCAATTGGTGATAACTTGCATATGCCTCATAATAGGAACTATAAAACTGTTGATCTCCATGCTGCTCATATGGTGGATAATCTTCATAACCTGAACTATAAGAACAATGGTTATAATAAGGTTCATAGTAAGAAAATCCATCATAAGTGCTAAATTGCTCCATAATTGAAAAAAATAGAATTTAAGTTAGAGGAGCAAGGAAACCAAATTTAGCCAATAATTCTTCAAGACTTGAATGGAAGGGTGACTTGTAAAGCAGCGCCTAATGCCTAAACCTGCAAAGTTAAGAAAAACACAAAAACGCAAAACAAAAACAAAATATGAAACAAAACAAAACTAGAGGAAAGTAACAAAAGAAATGAGCTCCCCGTCAACGGCGCCAAAATTTGATGGGAGTCGTATTCCACCAAAGATAAAAATCATACAAAACCTATAGATATGGTAAGTGCGAGTCGATCCCACAGAGAACTATTGTTTTAATTATTTTTCCTAAAGTTTTGAATTAAACTAAAATGGGGGGATTTTTATGGAGAAATTAACTAAACTAAATAAATAAGAAAATAAAATACTAGGGTGATTAAAGAAACAATCAAATATATATTCCAATTTCAAGACAATTGTACTCTTGGGATAAAAAGATTTGATCTTTGGCATCAATTGGTATCTAACTTATAAATAGATGGCGTAGATTAACGTCATCGACCATTAATCCCTTTCCTTAGTTTTCATTAGTTCTGACTCACGCCCTAAACTAAATCCCAACAAGTGTACTAACCTAGTTCCAAACGTCTACTAGATTCAAGTAACCCGTTGCATTAAGAACTGGAAAGAACTTAGCCAACAATAGACAATGTTCACTAATATAGGCAACATTCAACATATTCCCAAAATTCTCTTAGAGGGCTACTCTAAGTTGTTACTTGAGATTTGATTACCTGCAATTGCATATAGGAATCTCATCTAATAATAGAAATCATACCTAATTACAATAGATGGCCATTCTACATAATCAAGTATGAAATCATTCAAATAATTCAGAGAAAATTGAAGTACTTATAAGATAGATGAATAAGCGCAAAGTCTCACAATCAAATACCCAAGAGACTGAAAGTCTTGAAATTTATTTAACTTAGAAGAAAAAGATTACAAAATATCCAAGAATGGAGCAAATCTCCTTTCTTGAATTTGGAGAGAAAAATAAAACTAACGTTAAAAGCCTAAAACTAAGAACTAAAAAGGCTCCTCCAATGTCTAGCGGCTAGAACCTATAAATAAGGGTTTTGACATAGCTAAAATAATTAATTATTAAATTACAAAATTACCTAATAAATAAAATAACTAACAAATTAAGTATTCAACTAGGAAAAGTTTTGGCCCAAAAGAGGTTGAAACCCACGTAATTCTTGATTTCCAGATTTAATTTCCGCATGACCTAGTTCGACCTTCTGAAGGTTGAAACAAAATTTTTCCAGTTTGTTCTAAATAACTCCAATTTAGTTCCTTTTGCCTTGAAGCACTCCAATATGTACCTAAAACATAAATATGAATATATTAAGCATCACATACATAGAAATAGCCACATAATCAAATCAAATTGATATATGAAATATAAGAAAATATGTGCCTAACACCAACATTTTAGCTTCCTTCTTAACATGATCGAAAGAACAAACACTAAAGAAAGAAGCTTTCACCCAAACCTCATCAATTAGAACACCACCTTCCCATAGCACAGGACCTTGTTTCTGGATCTCCATAATCCCCATCAAAAAATCACTTTCCAAAATGCAATAATCAAAGCCCTTAGCAAGCGCAACATGTAAACCAAACCGTATCGCGTAGATTTCTCCATAAAGAGAGTTTGCCATGTTGCTAATTTGCTTACAAGCTGAGCACAAAACTGCACCATTTAAGTCGCGACACACTACCCCCAAAGCAGTCACACGTTGGGAGCTATCAAAAGAGGCATCTATGTTGACTTTGATTATGCCATTCGGTGGAGGAGTCTAAACTACTTACTGCTGCAATTGAACACTCCCTATAGCCGACTGAACACTATTAATCTTTTACATTAAATCCTTACAACCCGCCACCACTGCACCAGGCACACTACAAGTATTCTCATGCAAACAATGATTCCTATTGTGCCAAATAGACCATAGTAAGAAGAAACCAGCTCCAAGGAACCCAATTGCTTTGCCTTGGTAAAGAGACATGACCAAAAATCGTCTCTCTCCACCCATGAAACCAGACACTCCTCTAACCATGGACAAGCAAGTGACCAAATCACATGACTAAAGGAGCAATAAAAAAAACACATGGAAAAGAAAAGTCTCTTCATTGCCACACATCACAAGCATCATCAATTGGCATCCCTCTTTGCTGTAAGAGCTTTTTTTCCTGATAAGAGATACCAAACCAACCTCCAAATGAAGTAACACACCTTAAGAAGTACCCGAGCAGTCCATATTAATTTCTAAACAACTGATCGCAAGTCGATAGGTTCATCCGAGTCACCAAGAAATTGTCTAACTGATACCTAGACTTAACTGTATTATTCCAAATCAATTTATCTTCTTGGTCAGTTTGTGCTACAGGCAACATAAAATTCGAGCAACATCAGCCTCATAGAATAAAGACTTAAGCAAGTCAACATCTCATACCTTGTCTACGTGGTTAATAATTTCATACACCAAGCAAGGAACTTGAGTCACTTCTTGTCTAAAACTGGCTCGTATAAGGGCGGTGCATTGAGCCAACAATATCCTGTGATATCCACACTTCAATCATCTCCTATCCACCATTTTCAACCCGAGCTCAAGACCTTCCACCCCGACAACAAGCTTCTCCATACAAAAGATGGATTACTTCCTACTGTGACTTTTATGAAGGAACGAGTGGGGAAGTAGCGGCCTTTAAGAACCCTAAAACAAAGGGATTCCTGTAGACACCATTTTAGGTCATATATCCTTTCATCTAGGTTAGTTTATTTCCATTGACAAATTAGGAGCATTTAGTAATTCTCTAGGATATTTTAGTAAATCAATCCTTTTAATTTTGCATTAGCATATCCAATCGTATTCTATTAATTTGCATCCATTAATTTGCATTAGAATTAGTTTGGTCGGTGCTAATTAGTTCATTTTGGCTTTTGTAGGTTAGTCCGTTTTGGCTTTTGTCAAACTCGTCTTTTTTTTTTCTATTAGGGCACTCGAGATCGAGTCTGACTCGGCCTCATCCATTAATATGATCAAGAAAGGTGTGAACCCCAATCATCCCCTTTTTTGTGTGGTTGAAGCAATTAGAGAGCTGCTTGCTAATAGTTGGAACTGGAAAATTAATTATGTTCCTAGGTAGAAGAATTTTGTTGTTGATTGGCTGGCAAAGTATAGTAGTGATCCGGCTGATGGGCTTTTGATGCTCCACAACCCCCCTGCAGGCATTATCAACCTGTTGATAGCTGATGCAGTGGGGATCACCTTCCCTAGAATGATTTAACTTGCTTAGGGCTTGGCCCTCCTTTTGTACCAAAAAAAAAAAAACTCATCCTTTTAGCAAATTATTAATTATGTCTGATTGCTCTCATTAAGTTACAACTTTAAATTCCTTTCCTAGCTTTGGGCCCTAACCTTTTCTTCCTAATTAACTTTGGATATGCGTTTGGTCACCAATTTTTAAGAACAGTCCAATCCATTTCATCTCATCTCCTGCTTCCTTGGTGAAACACCAAATGATAGTTCATTTTACAAATTTGTAGGTTAAAAAAATAATAATAAAAGATAAGACAAGAAGTAAATGTCTTTTACAAATTGCTCTAATCGAACCTTCTTGGTAGAAGTCTCTTCCCTTATAAGCCTCACTCTCTGTGCTTCTCTCGTGCTCGGTCTCAACTCAACTCTCAACATAAACATAGTCATGCGCCTTCTATTGTTTCACAACCTCATCTGCATAACAATCATTATTTGCATTATAGTAAATTTAGGACAGTATTTCCTCATATATGGCATTGTTCTAATGAAATTCCTCGATAGCATGCATTATCAGTATAATTGCATTTTTATTCTAACACTATGCATTTTGGCATATAGTTCCATCAAGTAGTCATCAAAAGAGCATTTTAGTGCAACAGATTTAGGCACGGTAGTTTGCATACCGCATTTTAGTCAGCCTCACAACCAAGAAGCATAGGTTTCTCACAACCAAGAAGCATGCACCTCATGGCAACCGTAAAGCATTCCAGCAAGCGTTGACGCACAAAAACAGAGCGATCTCACATTTTCAAATTCAAATTCGCATTCTAATTCAATCATCAATAAGACAACAGTCAACATATAAGCATTCATTACATCATTCTTAGCATCTCATCACATTTCACTTCATGCATGCCACACAGCATTCACATTTCAGCATGTAATCTAGCATTTAGAGTAAAGCATTAGCATATCACATAAAAACAGAACATTGTTTTCGCAGCACCATTAATCACATCTGGAACTTAGCCAGCATATAGCATCCACAAAGTAGCCTAACATTGCATGGTTGTAGGTCGTTCATCAGGCATTTTCAGTATGCATTCACTGCTAGCAAGCATTCTAAGTTCATGGTCAATTCTTCAACTGCATTTAGCATAAATTAGCAGGCAGAATCAAATTCATAGGATTACTGGAAAATCAAGGACAAATCCAGAATGGCAAAAGACCAACTTAGTTCATTTAAGCATGGCCAATTCATCAAGAAGAATCCCAGAGCAGAGTAAGCAATAACAGGGCATTCTCAAACAATGATCTGAACCACAGTGAATCACGGTGAAGGTTGAGGCAGTTAACAAGGAATGGCCAAAGCAAAGGACTACAACAGAGAGAGAAACTCACCTAGTGCTACTGAACTTGATAGGCTTAAAGCTTCATGGTCTCAATTTCATTGGCTCTGATTAGTCCAGCTCAGGAAATAAAACGTGTGAAGACAAACTGATAACTTTCACCTGCAAGGAGAGACACACACGTGAGAAAAGCTAAGGACAAACAGAGAGAGAGCAAATATACCAAAATCGTGGTATTTTCACACGGTTTCCTTCAAACAAAAACCACCTGAAGATTGTTGGTTTCCCCGGATGGTCCTCACACGGCTTTAACAAGGGAGTGACACCTGCATACAAGACAAGGGGAGCAAATTAGCACAAAAAGAATAAATCAGAGAAATTGCTAAAAATTGAGGACCATAAGATAGAAAAATACAATCTAGTATCTACGGTGAGAAGGAAATCTTGGGGGCTTTAAATAAGACATTTTCAGCAGTTAAAGGGGGGATAGTTTTTGGAGGAGGTGGTGAATAGAAAAATCTCTAGGGTTCTTAGCTTTTCATTCTACAGCAACACACAAAAAAAGGTTTCAGAGCTTTAGGAAAGAGACGGTTTTTGAGGAGAGGAAGCTAAGGTTCTTAGAAAAAAAAGAAGGAAAAAGCAGTAATGGTTTTAAAAAAGGAAGAGATGGACAATAAAAAGGGATGATACGGTTTGGGGGATAGTTATCAGTATGGCTAGGAATCTAAAGCTAGAGAAGGGGAATTTTTTTTAGAAGTAAAGAGAGGGATTTTCTAGATTTTTTTTAGATTGAGATTTTACAGTAAAAATTATACAGGAAAATAATTTAACAAAAAGAGGTTTTTTTTTTTGATTCAAATAAAGGAGGCTTAGAGTTTACAAAACAAAGCAGAGATCAGGGCAATCGTTGAGGTCGGTTTATGGCTCATATTTTTAAATTTTGGGTACTTTTGATTGGGGTATTTGTTAGTTGATTCATTTGGTGAGAAGTAAGGAAATAGGGAGGAGAAACACATACCTTGAAATCAGGGCCATCCAACGGTGGATTTTCGAGATCGGGAAGCCTCTCTTTGAATTGGTTTAGCTTTGTTTTGGAGAAGTCGGAAGCTTTCATTGAGGGAAGTGAGTTCAGATTCGGACTAGGGGCATCGAGGAGAAGCTTTCAGCAACTTTCAGGCTCCATTGGAGCTCCGGTGAGACTCCGATGCAGTGGTCCAAGGCGGGAACCATGAAGGAGATGATTTCAGGCGGTGGCAGTCTTGGCGGCTAGGGTTTGTGATGTTTGGAAGAAGAGGAGGACAGAAAATACTTATACTAACCCGTTGGAACTGGTTCAGATCCGCCCATGAATCTTTTAACCCGACTGGCCCATCTTTAAGTTGGGTATGATTTCTGATTTGGGCTTTTAGTTTTATTCATCTTTTTGGGCTTTTAAGTTTATGCAGGTGGGCTTTAAGAGGCTTAGTCTAGTTTATATTCATTTAATCCAAGGTGGTCTCATTATTAGTTTAAGTAATTTAATAAATTGGTAAAAATGAAATTCTAGAATTAGTTTAATTTCATATTTTAGTTTATTTTAATTGTCAATAGATTAATAAAAAGGAAAAGAAAAGTGTTAGGTTAGTTTAAACATATGCATTCATATTTATTTTGATAAATTGTTGCAATTCATTATGTCATGAGACCTAAATTAAATTGATTCCGATGATGGAATAATCGGTTGAAATGTTGATAGTGTTGTCCATTTTAATCCGAATTTCCTAGGCTTGAGGCATTTATTTGGGGGTCTTACCAATCAAGTGGAAGGTGCCCAAATGATGCCTCTCGTATAACCACTGGGTAAAATATTTGCTAAACCGGAATTCATGCATCATATGCATCTATACCTCAAGAGATAATCAATAATTAAGCTAAAAGCAAAAAGAAACAAAAAGTAAAAAGTAAAAAGTAAAGAGTAATCAGTAAAGAGTAAAATGGTAAAAAGTAAAGAGTAATCAATAAAAAGTAAAGTGGTAAAGAGTAAATGGTAATTAGAAAAAAAGATTAAAAATGGTATTCAATAGTAAAAAGAGTAAAAATGGTATTCAGTAAAAAGAGTAAAAATGGTAATTAAATGGTAAAAGGTAAATAGTAATTAGAAAAGAGTAAAAAATAGTAAAAATGGTATTCAGTAAAGGAAAAAAAGAGTAAAAAATGGTATTCAATAAAAAAGTAAGAAAAGGATAATCAGTAAAAAAAAGAGTAAGAAAATGGTAATAAGTAAAAAAAGAGTAAAAATAGTAATTAGTAAAAAGAGTAAGAAAGGTAATTAGTAAAAGAAGAAGGTAGAAAATGGTAAAAAGGGAGTAGAATAGGGTAATCAATAATTTAGTTAAAAAGATAGAAAATGGTAGTAATTATTAATAAAAGAGTCAAATGGCATGAAAATACTTTAAAGATAGAAACAACCAATAATAGAAACTCACAGTTAAGTCTAGACTAGTCAGTGTCGTCTTTTGACGGGCGTCGTAGGGGTGCTAATCCTTCCCCATGAGTACCCGACTCCCAAACCTTTAGAACTCTGGTTAGAAGACCGTTTATTAGGTTTAGTGTTACCTTCACCAAGCTTAGGTTAACATTAGGCTTAATAATATGATAGGTGGCTAATCACAACTAGGTTAAAAAAGATTAGTGGCGACTCCGTAGTTTTTCTTTTAAGTCGTTAAACGGTAGGGTTCGGTACCCCCCGGACTCGAACGTTGCGACAAGTCCTCATTGCAAACCAAACGCCAACACTGTTTGGCTAACAATACTAGATTAAAAGCTTCAAAATCTTTGAACCCCAAACCTCCATCCAACTTTGAGATACACAAAAACTCCCAATTCTTCCAGTGTATTTTCCTTTTAGCAGAGTCATCTCCCTTCCATTATTTTGCTATGATCATATTCAACTCATGGAAAAAAGTCTTGGGAATCTAAAACAGCTCATAAGGTAGATTGGCATTGATTGTGCAACTGGTTGAATTAGAACTGCTTTACCAGCAACTGACAACAATTTCCCACGCCAACTATTAACTTTCTGTTATAATCTATCTTTAATATACTGCAACTCATTCTTCTTTGTGCGGCCAATCATGATGGGCAATCCAAGGTACTTATCCCTTGCTAAAATCTTCGTCACCCCTATCTTTATCATAATTCCATCTCTCAATCCTGCTAGAGTATTACTGCTAAATAGAATAGCTGACTTTTCTACATTTATTGTTGCCCAGAAGCCTTCTCAAATATATTAAGAATATTTATAAGATGGCCTCACAATCTGCAAGTCAAGCTCATAGAAAAAGCAAACTATCATCTGCAAAATATAAGTGAGACACATAAGGAGCATGCCTAGAACCCGCAACACCCTAAATAGAACCTGAGAACTCAGCACTACGAAATAAGCAGGATAGACCTTCCATACATAACAGAAATGGGTACGGAGAAAGTGGGTCACCTTGTCAGAGTCCTCTCATTGGTGAAAAACATTCAAATTGATTCCCATTGACTACAACCGAAGAAGCCACTGTCTTCACACAAACCATTATAAGAGAAATCCATTGATATGAGAAACCCAATTTCCGCATCATTCCCTCCAAAAAAGACCACTCCACCCTATCATAGGCCTTACTAATGTCCAATTTCAGAGCCATATGATGTTTCCTACCCAACCTCTGACTCTTCATGTAATGAATTGTCCCGAAAGCAATTAAAGCATTATCAAAAATCATCTAGTCAAGAACTGACAAGATTAAATCTAATTTTGTTAACAATTTTCTCTCAGCCACTCACGTACAATCTCACGCGCTCCTTTTTATTCCTCTTCCTTTTCTCTCTCTTACCCTTCCACTGATGAATTTTCTCTCGTTTTACTCTATCCCATCATGTTTCACAAAATTTCCAGTTAAAATCCTTCTTTTGCCTGCCATATGAAAATTCTCTTTTTCCATGAGTTCTGAATTCCTAGTTGTATAAAAATTCTCCAAACATAATTAACACATGCAAAGGCAAACCATCACAAAATAAGTAAAACTCAATCTTCCAAAGGACATTTGCAACTTTCATGGTATTGAGCAGGTTGAATTCGCTTTATTGGGGGAACTCAACTGATTTTAGCTACTCCCATACGTAATCTAGACCACATTTTGGGGGAACTCAACTGATTTTAACTGCTCCCATACGTAATCTAGACCACAAAAATGTGGCACAAAATCCCCAACTAAAACTTATATCATACAAGTTGTTGTTGTCTTAGCTAGGCAAATTTGATCTAAACAGGCGCTGGCAGAAATTGGCTTTGTTGAGAAAGTCCATAATCAAAGCAACAAAACAGAACAATGGAAGCGAAATTGAATTTTTAAGACTGGATTATATTGCATCCAAAAGAAGGATTTTAATTGAAAATTTTGTAAAACATGATGGAATAGAGTAAAAGGAGGGAAAAATTATTCATTGGTGGAAGAACGAGAGAGAGAAAGGGAAGAGAAAAAAGGAAGTACGTGAGATTGTACGGGAGTGAGAGAGAAATTTGTAAACAAAATTAGATTTAATCTTGTCCATTCATTTCAATAGATCTAATGGCCGAGAAAATGTATAAAACTATGGTTTTACATATGTGTGCAAGTGGATCTTCCCAAGAAAAAACTAGAATATTAATTAATAATAAAATAAATTATCAAATTTTTATTTCACATTTTTTTTC
>AWWV01007560.1:0-12641 GCA_001974805.1 Corchorus capsularis
AGAAATTTGATGGAACCAAGTCACCAGAAAACCATGTCAATACTTATGTACGACAGATGCAGCCCCTATTGTTCGGATGACATGCTCATGCACTACTTTCAGAGAAAGTCTTGCTGACTCGTCTTTTAAGTGGTACAATAGGATAGACCCTACCCAAGTTAAAACATGGAATGATATGGCCAATGCTTTCATAGCACAGTACCGGTATATTGATGAGCTGGCTCCAACTCGAGAGACATTACACAGCATGAAAAGAAAGCCAGGAGAGACCATTAAGGAATATGGCCAGCGTTTCAAAGATATGGCGCTAGAAGTGGTACCCTTGATGAAAGACACTAAAGTAGGCAACATTCTCCTCAAAACTCTGCCAAAAAGAATACTTCCGCGAGCTTTACCAAGCAGCAACGGATTCTTTCACCAGACTAATCATAGCCAGGGAAGCTTATGAAGCAGGCTCAGAGCCGGGGTGTTTGAAGAAGCTGAAAAGAAAGGACATGCAAAGAAGAAAGAGGGGGATACGCATGAGGTAGGACAAACCAATTTTAAGCCCAGAGGACAGGGGCAACAATATAACCCCCGGAGTTATGGGTACACTTACTCATATCAACCACGAGGATTTTATACTCCTCCACAAACCAGTCAGTACCATTACCCTCATGATGGGAACATTAGTTCTACAACGGGGACTCCATTTAATCCTAGACCAGTCAATACTGGGACTAGTGCGATTCAAGCAAATACCCAGAAGGCAGGGCCTACAAGGGAAAGGGTGCCCATAGATCCAATTCCTTACACATATACTGAGCTTCTTCCTCAGTTACTTCAACAGAACCTGGTCCAGAGGTTGCCTTATATGTACCCATTAAAACCTCCATTGCCTGTATGGTACAACCCTAAAGCTCATTGTGACTTCCACTCAGGGGCAGAGGGGCATGCGACTGAAGATTGCCTAAAGTTGAAGTATGTAGTCCAAGATCTGGTTAAGAGCGGTAAGTTGCGTTTTGGAAACACAGTTCGACCAAGCCAGGGTCAAGGGCCAGGAAAATACCCAAGTAAACTATGGTAGACAAAAGAGAAAGTTTTAAGAAGGAGGGTATCCGAGGTAGCAACACCATTTGGGGTGATTTTCAAAGCACTGACCAAGGCAGAGATGATTGAGACAGGGGAATTCGGAAACGGGGATCATGAAGAAGTGTGTCCATACCATGGCCTAGTGCACGGGATTCGGCAGTGTCCAAAATTGAGAGAGAAACTACAAAGATTAATGGATGAGCATCGCATTGAATTCTATCTAGAGAAGAAGGAAGAAGAAATTGATGTGGTTTTAGAAGAATGCAATCATCCAAGACAACCCTTTATCCCTAGGCCAATTCAGCCTTTTATCCCTAGGCTACCCACAGTGTTGCCACCCCATCTGCAAGCACCATGCCTAGTGGTGATGCCACCATGCCCCTTTTCCTATGAGAAAGATTGCCAAGTCCCTTGGAAATATGATTGTAGCTACACTGTGCCACAAGGCGATGAAGATTCAGCAAATATTATTGTGGTAGTAGGAATGACCAGGAGGGGGAGGATTTACTCTCCAGAAGACAAAGGAAAAAGTGTTCCTTTAGAAACAGGAGGTGAAAAGAACCAGTCACCAGGGGAAGGAAAAGAAGGAGCAGCTGAGAGAGAAGAGAGGAAAGATGAAGGGACTGCCAAACCCATACCCGGCTTCGAAGCGGAAGGATTCATGAAGATCATCAAATACAGTGAATACAGTGTGGTGGATGCCTTGAGTAGGGTTCCGACCAAGATCTCCATACTAAGCTTGCTCTTAAATTCTGAGGCTCACCGAAACGCGTTAGCTCCGTGTCTTAAGCCATGCCTACGTACCCCAAAGCATTTCAGTCAATGATCTGGATCGAGTGGCGGGGAACATAGCGACATAAGGTTTTATAACTTTCTCTGAAAAAGAAATCCCAGAAGGAGGAAGGAAAGGAATCAAGGCACTCCATATAGCAGTAAAGTGTGGGAATATGGGCATGGGAGGAGTGCTTATTGATAATGGATTGACATTAAATATCATGCCACTAAACACTCTGAAAGCCTTACCAGTAAAGCCCATTATATCCATACCAACCATATGGTGTTAGGCTTTTGATGGACTAGGAGAGATGTCATTGGAGATTAGAGATCTGCTTGGAAATAGGATCGATCCCCTTCAACCTGATATTCTAGGTATTGGATATTGACCCTTTTTATTCTTGCCTTTTGGGGAGGCCATGGATTCACATGGCAGGAGCTGTGCCTTCTACTTTACATCAGAAAGTCAAGTTTATGACTACGGATAAGTTGGTAGTAGTAAATTGTCAAGAGGATATGATAGTAGCCCAGACAAGCGCTACTCCATATGTTGAAGCTGCAGAACGGTCCTACGAGTGCTCTTTCCAGGCTTTCGAGGCTGATCATTTCAAGAAACCGAAGGAGGGTGCGGTTATGGCTATACAAGTAATGAAGAAATACGGCTGGAAGGAAGGTCGAGGTCTAGGCCGAAATACCCAAGGAAGGACAAGAGTAGTTGAAGACCTCCCTGTAAATCCAGGCTTTGGATTGGGCTTCAAACTTACTGCAGAAGATCACCAGATGTTGGCAGATGCAAGAAAGATGAGAAGAGCTGAGAGGTTGGGTATACCCTTTGGAAAAGAAGTGAAAACTGAGATACCACCTTTGTCAAAGACCTTCAGATCAACTGGGTGGGTCAATAAGGAGAAGAATTAGCAAGAGAAGGAAGAGGTTTGTTAAAAGATAGCTAAGCTCACCGCCAATGCAATCACAGAAGGAAAGGCAAGACCATCTTCATGGATCTACCCTTTGGTTGCGGGGGAAAAAGTTGGCAACTGGGAGACTTTTGAATGCGCCGCTGCGACGGTTGAAAGCCCAATGTAATGAATCAATGACTAAAACAATCATGAGTTTATAATTAAATAATTTTGCCTGTCTAAACTTAACTTGTCATGTTAAACTTTTTATCATGAGTAATGAAATGCAATGCATAATTCAGGCCTACATTCTAGTCTCATATCCCACTCTTTATTTAGCATTATCATTTTTCTATATAGCCCATTTTATTTTTATTTTTCAGGCCAAATGATAATGAATGCAAAGACGCTTCAGACGAGTCAGGATTTGACTTTGAGAGGCCTGTCTGTACTGATAAGCTAAACGATGAAGACATTGAGGATCAGGCCCTATTATCAGACCTCTTGAGATTAGTTGAACATGATGAGAAACAAATTTTGCCGCACAAAGAGCCTACAGAATTGATTAATCTGGGAACAGATGAAGATCCTAGAAAAGTTAAGATCGATACAACCCTATCAGAAGAAGATAGACAGGAACTGATAGATTTGCTGAAGGAGTTTTCGGATGTGTTCGCATGGTCTTATCAGGACATGCCGGGTTTGGATCCACAAGTAGCGGTTCATCGGTTGCCCACAAAAGTAGATATGAGACCAGTACAACAAAAATTGAGGAGAATGAAACCTGACATGTTGTTGAGAATAAAGGAGGAGGTAGAGAAACAGTTCAATCCGGGTTTTCTTCAAGAAGCCAAATACCCTGAATGGCAGGCCAATATAGTACCAGTACCAAAGAAAGATGGGAAAGTAAGGATGTGTGTGGATTACAGAGATTTGAATAGAGCTAGCCCCAAGGATAACTTCCCATTACCTCATATAGACATATTAGTGGACAACACCGCGGGGTACTCATGGTTCTCCTTCATGGATGGGTTTTCAGGATATAATCAGATCAAAATGGCACCCGAAGACATGGAAAAGACTGCCTTCGTAACTGCTTGGGGGGTCTTTTGCTATAAGGTTATGCCTTTTGGGCTAAAGAATGCAGGGGCAACATACCAGAGGGCCATGGTAGCATTGTTCCATGATATGATGCATAAAGAAATAGAGGTGTATGTGGACGACATGATCGCTAAAGCTAGAACACCAAAGGAACATAAGGAGAATCTGAGAAAGTTATTTGAAAGGTTAAGGGAAGTCCAGCTCAAGCTAAACCCTAATAAGTGTACATTTGGAGCAATGTCAGGAAAGTTGCTAGGGTTTGTGGTGAGTGAGAAAGGGATAGAAGTGGATCCCGACAAGATCCAAGCTATACAGGGGTTGCCCTCACCGCAAACTCAAGAGGAAGTAAGAGGGTTCTTAGGACGCTTGAATTATATAAGGCGTTTCATTTCACAACTAACAGCAAAGTGTGACCCAATCTTCAGATTGTTCAGGAAGAGTAACCCGGGAGAATGGAACGAGGAATGTCAGGCAGCCTTTGAGAAAATTAAGGAATATTTGATAAACCCACTAGTACTAGTCCCACCAATAAAATGAAGGCCTCTGATCTTGTACTTATCAGTATTCGAAAATTCAATGGGGCGCGTACTGGCACAACAAAATGACACGGGAAAGAAAGAGCACGCCATCTATTATTTAAGCAAAAAATTCACAGATTATGAGACCAAGTACTCCACTTTAGAAAGGATGTGTTGTGCACTAGTTTGGGCCGCACACCGGTTAAGGCAGTACATGTTATACCATACAACTTGGTTAGTGTCTAAATTAGATCCAATCAAGTATGTGTTTGAGAAGCCAGGGTTGTCAGGGCGGATTGCAAGGTGGCAGGTCCTATTATCATAATACGATATAGAGTACGTTTCCCAAAAGGCAGTCAAGGGGAGCGCTATAGCAGACTTTCTAGCAGATCGGGCAAGAGAAGAATACGAACCGGTGAGTTTTGAGTTTCCGGATGAAGACCTGATGACTGTCTCTCATGTTGAAGAAGTCAAAGAGGGAAAATGGAGAGTGTACTTTGATGGAGCCTCAAATTTATCCGGTCAGGGCATTGGAGCGGTATTGGTGTCCCCAGAAGAAGACTATTATCCAGCCACGGCTAGATTAAAATTTCCAGCAACTAATAACGTGGCAGAATATGAGGCTTGTGTCCTAGGAATCCAGCTGGCGCTAGAAAGGAAAGTGAAAAAGGTAGAAATATATGGGGATTCCGCCTTGGTGATTTATCAGATGAAAGGAGAGTGGCAGGCCAGGGATCCGAAGTTAATATTATACAAGAACTACGTCTCAGAACTAGTCAAACCATTTGAAGAGGTGACATTCCATCACCTTCCCAGAGAAGATAACCAGATGGCAGACGCTTTGGCAACCGTGGCATCTATGTTTAGAATAGGGGCGAATACGGAAATTCAGCCCATTCATGTCCAAACTAAGAATCTGCCAGCACATGTAATGAGTGTTGAAGATGAGTCGGACGGGAACCCTTGGTACTTTGACATTCTTCAGTACCTTAAGCGACAAATATACCCAGAGCATGCCACTGATGTTAACAGAAGAACGCTCTGGAGAATGGCCTCAGGATATTTTTTGAGTGGAGAGACCCTGTATAAGAAAAGCCGGGATGGAGCTCTAATGAGGTGTGTAGACTCAGCAGAGGCTCAGAGAATTTTGAAAGAGGTTCACGAGGGATCCTATGGGGGTCATTCCAATGGGTATAGGATGGCTAGACAGATAATGAGAGCAGGATACTATTGGCTTACACTAGAAACAGACTGCATCAACCATGTGAGGAAATGCCGCAAATGTCAGGAATACGGGGACTATATACATGCGCCTCCAAATCCATTACATGTTATAACCTCCCCGTGGCCTTTCTCCATGTGGGGAATAGATGTTGTTGGAATGATTACTCCCAAGGCGTCGAATGGACACCAGTTCATCCTTGTGGCAATTGATTATTTCACTAAATGGGTGGAGGCTGCTTCTTACCCAAGTATCACACAGGCAGTGGTGGCCCGATTTATCCAAAGAGAAATTATTTGTAGGTATGGGTTGCCAGAGAGAATCATCACTGACAATGCTTCCAATCTAAACCGAGGATTGATTGAAGTAACGTGTAAGCAATTCAAAATTATCCACAGCAATTCGGCCATATACAGGCCTAAAATGAATGGAGCAGTTGAAGCAGCAAACAAGAACATCAAAAAGATCATAGAGAGGATGACAGTAACTTATAGGGACTGCCACGAGAAATTACCTTTCGCCCTCCATGCATACCGGACCTGCGTTAGAACGTCATTACTAGATGAAGGAATTTTGGCCTTGTACTTCAACTTGGGCCAAACAATTAAAGCTTTAAAATTCAAGCTTTTTATCCTTTGGTAACGGTGCCAAAATTAATTTTTGTCACTAAAGATGGCTTTAAGCCACACTTCATTTCCAACTTATCACCAAAAAGATCTTAAAACATGCCTCTTTTTCTTATATTTCCGCAATTTCTTCAAGAAAACAAAAGAAAAGATTATGAAGCTTGCCGCGTGTAGGGAGGTAACCATGCCGAGATCGGGGAGGGTTGCTGCGATTTTTTTTTTACACAACAAAAATTTAATTACCCATCAAATGACAAAGAAAAATATTTTTGTTTTATTTAAAAGCCACAAGTATGCACTTGGGGCGGCTATGTCCACTTAGTGCTTTAAGTATTTCAACTATACGTTGGTGAATAGAATGGCTGTACATTGCTGCACTGCCATAATTTGCACACCATCTTCTTCAGGAATCAGTTCAAACTCTGGATCTGGCACTGACTTGGCTTCCCAGGCACTTGGATAATACTTTTTCAAGTATCTACCATTAATGAACTTTGGGTGATATTTCCTATCTTGAGTTTCAAGCAAATAAGCACCATTTTTTAGCACTTTCCTTATATGAAATGGACCTTCCCATTTAGGTGTCCATTTTCCCATGACTCTATCCCTTTTACCAATAGGCAAAGTAGCTTTCCACACTAATTCTCCTTCAATGAAAGTCTTGCGGCGCACTTTCTTGTTGTAGCTTCTTTCGGCCTTCCTCTTTTATGCTTGCAAATGATTTAAAGCCGATAATCTTTCTAACTCCGCATCTTTAAGATCAATCATCATGGATTCATTGTATTCTTCCCAAGTGAGATTATTTTGGAATGCTACCCTGGCCGACTTGGCCAAGATCTCTACTGGCACTATGGTGTCGTGGCCATAAGTGAGACTATAAGGACTTACACCGGTGCTGGAACGTTGAGACATACGGTATGCCCATAATACCTTCGGTAAATGCTCATCCCATTTTCCTGGTGCGTTTTTGATCATTTTCTCAATGATAGACAAGATTACTTTATTGGAGGCCTCAGCTTGCCCATTTGCTTGTGCATAATATGGTGTAGACCTTGTAAATTTGAGGCCATACTCTTTTTCCATCTCCGCAATTAACTTGCCATCAAAGTTGGTGCCTTGATTCGTTGTAAGTGTTTCTAGAATTCCAAAGCGATGAATAATATTCTCCACTATGAATTTCTTAACTTCCACATGGGTGGTATTATTCATTGCCTTAGCTTCCACCCATTTGGTGAAATAGTCCGTGGCAACAATGATGAAACACACTCCTCCCTTGGCCGGTGGGAAAATTTTTCCATTTAAGTCTATTGCCCATCCTCTAAGTCCATGGTTTTATAATCGAGTGCAATTCTTCGGATGGAAGCCTAAAAACAGGTCCATATTTTTGACATTCTTCACATCCTTTAGCAAATTCGATGCAATCTTTCAGCACCGATGGCCAATAAAAGCCATGACGGCGTATAAGCCATCTCATTTTTCTTCCGGCTTGGTGCGCTCCACACAAGCCTTGATGTACATCTTTCACCACTTTTCTAGCTTCTTCTTCATCTAAGCATCTTAGATATACACCATCTTCACCTCTTCGATATAATTCGTCGGCCAACAAAGTGTAGTGCACGGCCAAGGTCCTTATTCTTCGATCAACCTTTATTGATGGATTGTTTAGGTATTGAATGAATGGTTCTCGCCAATCGATATGGTGATGATCTATGTTGCAAACTTCGAACATATTTTCTCTGATGAGTGTCGATGGCATGCTTCTTCTTTCAACATGCACCACTTTCTTCCATATGTCATATTGGAAGGGTGATACCGGATGCCAATTGTGCTACAACATTTGCTCCTTCATTTTGGTGTCGAGGAACATGTTCAATGCTCACATCGTCAAACTCATCCATCAATTGAATAGCCATGGCATAATATGGCAGCAAAGATGGACTTGTACATTTGTATTCTCCAGTGAGTTGGTTGATAACCAAAAGTGAATCACCTTTTATGTGTATGAATGAGGCTTTCATCTCTCTAAGCATCTCCAAGCCGATGGTGAGTGCTTCATATTCCGCTTGATTGTTGGTGCAATCGAAATCCAGGTGAAAAGCCATCATGGTACATGCATCTTGAGGTGATGAAATGATAATCCCCGCACCTGTTGAATCTGTGGTGCTAGAGCCATCAAACTCTAGTGTCCAAGGTGTATACAAGATTGCCGAGATGATCTGCGTTTTTGATCATTTGCCTGGCCCTGGATTCAGGATTTTGGTTATCCGCACCGTTGTTAATGGCATAATTCGCACCATTCACTGGATTTTCATTATTCACACCATGATAGAGAGGTAGTGCAGGCAAGTCTTCTTGTTGTCGCACCAGCACCAAAGGTTGGTTTTGCCCCCCAAGTGCAGCGTTCAATCTAGCAAAATTTTGGGAACTTTGACGAGATTCGGCCTTCGTTTGGGCCAATTCTAGTGCTACCCTGTCGGCATTAGCATCCATTTTCTCGATGGCCTGCGTTAAAGCACGAATCGCGAGCCATAATTCAAGACTTGTTTGGTGCCGAGATAGCTGCACCTAGGGGTGTAATCGGGTCGACTCGAGTCGAATAGTTGGCTATTCGAGCTCGAGCTCGACACAAAATTCAGAGCTCGAGCTCGGGCTCGAGCTCGACCAAGCTTATGTTATGAAACTCGAGCTCGACTCGATACGAGTACCGAGCTTATCGAGTCGAGCTCGAGTAACTCGATTACAAGCAAACAAAATTCAATTTTTGCACATTTGGAGCTCGAGCTCCGACTTCTAAATAAAAGAAAAATTATTCAAATTTAAAACAAATTCACATATCCAATTTATACACCCAGAATCCAAGCAAAATCCAAAATCCAAATTAACACAAATACTAGTAGTAATTAATCCCACACAGATCATCTGAGTAGCAACATACTGAACCGAATAGAAATCAATTTTTTTAACTGTAAAACCAGAAAACATAAAAAAAGAAAAAACAAATGAAATTGAAAAAGATGAAGTTGAAAAATGGGTTTTAAAGTTTCATATCTGAAGACCACAAAGAAGAACGAAAATTGAAAAATAAAAAATATTCAACATACCAGAGAATAGAGATGAATCTCCAGAAAAAAGAAGAAGAAAAATGATGAATATACGTTAGGTATAAATGAAAGTAAGAAAAAAGGAACACTTTGGAGTTGGATAAAGGAAATGGGCCTCTCAGAAATTTGATTCAAAAGGAGGAATAGATATACCAAGGTTTAATCATTGAAGAAAACAAGAGTAAGAAAAAAACCCAAGTAAGAAAAAAGAACAAGATCAGGGGCGGCGGCTTCTGGTAAAAATAGGAAAGAAAATAAGAGCTTTAGGTTAAAAACATATAATGAAATGACATAATCATCCATAACATGAAAAACTCTTAAACTTATCAATTAAGGCTAATTTGGTAATTCTCAGAATATTTAAGTAATAGTCATATAGAGGTAACCGAGCTACCCGACGAGCTTTGGGTCAAGCATTAAAAACCTCGAGCTCGGCTCGGTTAGCTACTCGAGCTACCCGAGCTCGAGCTCGACCCGACAGTGACCGAGTCGAATTCGAATTTTCTTCGAATCGAGCCCGAGTAGCTTGCGAATAGTCCTGTATCACTTACACCCCTAGCTACACCAAGGGTTGGGCGGCCTCACCATCTTTTCCACCAGTGCCTTGGCCTTCAAGGAGGTCCAAGCCGTGGTTAGACGGGTCCTGTGGCTTCTTCCCATTTCCTTCCTTGTCCGTCATCTCAAGTGCAAAAAATAAACAAAGAAATAGAAAAAAGAAAGAGGAAGAAAAAGAAAAGGAAAATAACGCCAAAAGTAAAAAAGAAACAAGAAAGTAAAACCTTTTTAACAGCACTAAGATGAGATCTGAATCCTTGTTGTCCCACTGGGCGTGCCAAAAAGAGATGTTCGCGTCAAAAAATCTCTTTGGAGATCTTGGTGAAAGGGTACCGAACGTGCCAATCAATTTTGTCCAGAAATTGATAAAAGGATGCGAGGAAAATAAATATTCATTTTGTTGTAAAAGCTGAATAAATAGTGCAGTGAAAATGAGAGATTTGCTTTGAGTGCAGCAACATAAAAATAATCAAACGAGTTGTAGATCCTGAATCAAAGTCACACAAACGTGTTTAAATCATTGATTCCAGAATCAGAAAACAAAGATTGCTGTAAAAAGGAGTATTTTCTTGATTCAAGTGATGAAAAATAACAAGGTGTTGTTATTTTTAAGAACAACAAGCATGTAAATACAAGAAGACTTGTAAGAACAAGGTTGAAAAAGATAATAAAAATAATTATCAAGTGTAGAACTTGATTCACAAGAGAGATTGAAAGCACAGGGCTTGGAAGAGATTGAAAGCACGGATCTTGATTGTTGTTTTCTCTGCAGGAGAGTTGTTTTTGACCTTGAGTCTGAGTTTTGTTGCTGGAGAAGAGGAGCTGCTGTTGGAAGTGGTGAGTGGAGTCCTTTTCAATGTTGGAGGCTGCGTCTTTATATATGGGTCGGCGGGCTAGGGTAAAATTGATCCAACGATCAAGATTGGTTCCCTCCTGATTCATCCTAATCTTTTGAATTCAAATTCTGATTCAAATCCCTTAAATCAGGGAAATCCTAACCAACTCAATCAGCTACTAATCAGCACGTTTTTGACCCTTTACATGTGATAATTATCACATTTAATTATTAAAATTTCGAAATTAGGAAGGTTCCAAAGCTCGGTGCAGCAAGAAGGGGTGAAAAACCAAGTGCGATGAAGCAGAATGGTGTTGAAATCACTTCCGAATGTCACGAATTTTGTTTCTTCATCCCTTGAACATTAAATTATGCACATCATAATGCCACTAAGCTCATATTTAAGTATCATCAAATTCGGATCAAGGAAATGGCTTAAACCGAGCTTAATCAGCCATAATGTCCTTAATTGAAAACTGAGTAAAAGTTACGAAAAGTGGCAAATATGGCCTGATTCTTCCATATATCTTATATAACTCATGTAACTCAAGTTTCAAAGCTAATGGTGAAATCGCCATGCTTAATTGGTCCCGGGATTGGATTCTGTCCTTAATTGCAAAAAAACGTAAGTTTACTTCCGAGCTCAGAATGAGCTGAAATTTGGATAGAGTGTTCTTTATGATATTCTGAACAACTTTAACAAAGGATGTTACCCCAAATTTCTTCAGCTTCCTTCTCGAATTCTAAACCCTAATCCCTTTGTCCTTAATTGAAAACTTCTGAAAAGTTTAATCTGGGAGGGCTTGAATCCAATTTTAGAGGCATGGGCTGGCCTGACCCAATTTGTATAATACATGGGGAGGCCCAAATATATTTTCAATATAATTTACTTACTTTCCATAATTTAATTAATTAAATTATGAGAAATTAAGGTTTTTAAATCAAAAATCAATCTTTTTCCTAATTGACTTTTGCCTAGGGTGGATTAAATCCAACCATCCATAGGACTTTTGGGATTAAATCTCAGCCCTTGATCTTGTACCAACATGTGCATTTACAATTTTGCCCAAATTGTAAATTGTGGTATAAACACATTTGTTTAGTCTATGGTTCATGTGATTTACGTTACCATAGAATTGTTCATTTAATTACTTGTTAAAAGTTGTCTCAAATTTCAAAACTTATAATTCAAAAATCAAAGAATTGTTTCATGCCTTGTTCTTTATTCAAAACCTTAAAATTTTACTCATAACCTACATGAGTATAAATTGTGAACAGCTAAATCATTTTTTAATACTTTTTTTAACCCATTGATTTAGACCTTTGTTTTTTATATAAAAAAAAACTAATCGGTACCATTTTATAAAAATGGGCATATGAGGGTATCGATTGATCCTTCTTCATGTGTAACGAATTCTACTCAGACTCTCATTATAGACCGAGTCACAATTGAGTGAGCTAATCACACCTATAAAATGATTAGTGGCGACTAGATAATTTTTGTGTTATCACACCATCCAATTGTTTACGGACATTTTCTTGTATCTTTTGGTTGCAAAGAACCCCCTTCGTGCAAAGGAGATATAGAGGTTAAAAACCTTTTGATGGTATGATGGTAGGGGCGCTTCCCATGTATCATGGAAAGCAAAATTTCACCAACAATTACTTACCTTAAAAAATTTTAAGGCTAATTATATTGGTCCCTAATATTTGTGAATATACTCAAATAAGGACCTAACTTTTTAATTTGGTTAATAAATTCCTAAAATTGTAAAATTGACTCGAATCAGTCTCTGGCGTCAATTAACTTTGAAAATATTAGGTTGATAAACCCGAAAATGTTAGGGACATAAATTGACTCTAGGGACTGATTTAAATCGATTTTGCAATGTTAGGGACTTAATTAACCAAATTAAATGGTTAAATCCTTATTTGAGCCGCA
>AWWV01007561.1:0-15077 GCA_001974805.1 Corchorus capsularis
CATTTTGGACTGAATTGACCCAAATCGAAAAGTTCGGCACTAATTTGACCTTTTCATAGTTTGGGCACTTATATGACCCTTTTGACAAAGTTCAGGGCCCTAATTGAGATTAGGCTGAAATCTCAAATAGGTCCTCGAACTTTGCCATAAATCTCAAATAAGGGTCTGAACTTTGAAAAAGGTCAAATAAGGGCCCCAACTATGCGAAAAAGCTCAAATAAGTCTATTCCGTTAATTTGAACGCTGCGTGAGTTACACGGTTTAAAAAAGCACGTGAACTAATCAAAAAATGACACGTGGCTAAAATAATTCTGATTTCAAGAAATAAAAAACTTTAAAAGAAATACAATACAAAATAATGAAATACTATAATTAAAATCAGATTTAGGCGGGGATTAAAAACCCCTTTATCTGGACAAAGCCCTTATTTACAAAAAATCTCTCAAAATTAAACAAATCTCTGTCTCTCAAAACTCGATGATAATTTACTCTAACCAAAATTCACGAAATCCTGAATGGTCGAAATTTCGAAAAGTGGAAATAGCTTGCGAAATCTGCAATTTTTTTGAGCTTCGCTAAATCTGTTGATGATTGGTGATTCAATTTTTAAGGTTAATTTTCGCAAATTTTTGGATTTAGTTTTGTGACTTTCACGCTAAATGATGAGGATGGGTTTGTTTGCTGTGTGGTTTTGTTTTTCATTTTGGGGGAGGAAACTACGACAGAAAATATGGATTTGGGAATTTAAGGTTTGAAGTATTTGGGTATTTGGGAAATTTGGTTCTGGAAAGAAATTGGGTTCTGTCTCAGATATATAACGTAATTGAACCAAAAGTTTTATGTCTTAGATATAAGTTTTCTGTGTAAAGTTTTAAAATTGACAAGAAGGTGAGAATTTGCTATTTATATATATTTTTTGGTTTAGCCGTAATTAATATCTCAATATTGTATGTTTGACTTATTCTTTGTGGTCCTAATATGATATTGAATTTATATGTTTGTTGGTCCACATGTTTTTCCTATTTGTATTCATTTTCTTTATGCATCAATATCTATGTTCTAGTGTAGTTTATTTCTTTTATTTGTTGACAGGTGTGTTGTTTTGCATGTGGGAATTATAGTTTTTTTTAATCAAATGTGGGAATAATTTATAGGTTTTCTCTTAGCTAACATATGACAAAAGTTTTTGTCTCACAACAAAGGGTCTGCCTTTGTTTTGTTTTTGTCCTGTTTTTATTTAAAGGACACGATGAGCAATGCATCAGGCCGCATGAAGTTTTTACACAGTTTTTGTAATTGTTTGTGCTATTTGTATGCCATGTTAACTTATTTAACTTTACAAATCTTGTTTGTGTTATTTGTGAATGAATTATTTTCACATAATATTGAATGTTACTATTTATGGTTACTTATTGTTAGGGAAAACTCGTTTAATTATTGTTGCTATTTTTGAGTGTTGGCATTGATTATTGGCTGCTTTGTTTTGTTCAATTTGTTGATAGGATGGCATTTTTTGAAGGCACTGTCAGGTTTCACTATTCAGGGTCTTTTGTAGGTGAGGGTGAATGTCTTAGGTATGAAAATGGAATTGTACATGAATTAGGGCTTGATCCAGATAAGTTGAGTAAAATTGAGTTGGAAGAATTGCTAAAGGATGTTGGTTGTAAAAATGTTTTGCATATATATTACAAGAGGCCAGGAATTAGTATGTGTAAGGGGCTTAAGTTGATTGAAAGTGATTTTGATGTTTTAGATATGGCTGGGGAATTAGTTGAACATGGTAAGGTAGATATTTATGCAGTACATAAGGTTGATGATCCACATGATGCTATTTTAGATGCTGTTAATGATGTTGGTTTGAATGATGTTAATGATGCTGGTTTAGATGCTGAAAATGAGCCTTTGGGAGTTGAAAATCAACCTTTAGGACCTGGTTTAGGAGAAAATGATGCTGGTAAGAAGGTAGGTTTAGAAAATGATGAATTGGGAGCTGGTGAAGTAGGCATAAGGGTAGAAAATGAGTGTGCAGAAGAATTTAGTAATGAGTGTGCCTACTTTGATTCTGTAGAAAAAGACAATAGTGATGGTAAAGATCCTGAGATACAGTATGCTAGATCTCAGTTTGAAACTATTAGAGATGAAATGTTAGATGAGTTAGAAAGAAATGGTTTTAGATTGTCAGGATTTAGGCCAATCGATGCAGCTGAAGAGGTTAGTGGCTTAGAAAATGAGGCTGGCCTTAACAACAACTTTAACCTTGAGGAACCCTACTATTCTACTGATGAGTTAGGAGATTTTGATAGTGATGATGAAGCAACTAGGAACCCAAGTACGTTTCCTGTCTATAATCCTAACAATGAAATTCCACATATTGAGGTTGAGATGCTTTTCACCAATTCTGATCAATTTAAGCATGCAGTTAGTTTGGAATCCATTTTGAAGAAAAAGGGAATTTATTGGGTTAAGAATACTAAAGAAAGGGTGAGGGCAAAATGCAGTGATCCTGAATGTCCTTGGGAGATTTATGCTAGTTTTCAGAAATCAATCCAGTCATTCCAAGTAAAGAAGTTTATATCTAATCATAACTGTAATAGGGTGTTGAGTACACCTAGACTGTCCCAAAAAATGTTAACTCAACTTGTGTCAGTTGACATTAAGAGAGATCCTTATATTCCTTACATAGAAATAGTTCAGCTGGTTTCAGAGAGATATGGGTTAGATGTGGAACTAAGCATGGTGAAAAGAGCCAAGAGCGATGTTGTGAGGTCGGTGGCAGCAAATTATGAAAAAGAATTTGCCTCATTACAAGCTTATGGTGAAGAAATCAAGAAAACCAATGTGGGAAGCTCAGTGTGGATGCAATGCCACAAGGACACCGTTGAAAGTCCACCCTTATTTCAAAGGTATTACATCTGTATTAACAATCTGAAAAGGGGATTTGTTTTAGGTTGTAGGCAGTTTTTAGGTTTGGATGGGTGTTGGCTAAAATCTCTTACAAAGGGTGAGTTACTTGTGGCTGTTGGGAGGGATGGAAACAACCAAATGTTTCCATTAGCCTGGGCCTTGGTGGAAGTTGAAAGCACAGATTCATGGAAGTGGTTTCTTGAGAAGCTCATGATAGATATAGATTTTAGAGAAGGATATGGATGGGTATTGATGACTGATCAAATGAAGGTATGTGTATTTTATTTAGTTTGATGTACATTTAGTCCTTATCATCTTCAAACTAGTAATGTATGTTTGCTCTGTTATGCTTGCAGGGACTTGATACTGCGATTGGATCAATGTTGCCTATGGCTGAGCATAGATTTTGTGCTCGACACATGTATGTGAATTGGAAAAAGAATGGTCGACACTATGGAGAGGAATTGAAGCAAGCATTCTGGTCTATTGCAAAGGCACCGAATGAAAGAGTGTATAATCAAAGGCTTGAGGCGTTGAGAGGGTGGAATTCGAAAGCAGGTGAAGATATAGAGAAGACACCAGTAAGGCAATATTGTAGGGCATTTTTGAGTGCTGATGAGAGATGTGATATGATCGATAACAATATGTGTGAAGCTTTTAATGGGACACTGTTAAAAGCTAGGAAGTTGCCGGTGATTTCATTATTTGAGCATATTAGAAGGAGGATGATGGTTAGGATAGCTGAAAAGAGGAAGGAGTGTACAAGGTGGAAAGGAAATCTTGGGCCAAACATTTGGAAGATTATTAACAAGAATGCTGATATTGCTGATAAGTGCTTAGTTTATGGAAATGGAGCAGATGGTTATGAGATATTGCATGGTGAAGAACAATTTGTGGTGCACTTGGACAACAAGACTTGTAGTTGTAGGAGGTATACTCATTCTGGAATACCATGTGCACATGCAATTTGTGCAATTAAGGCACAAGAAGACCAACATTGAAGACTATGTTTCCTCCTGGTATTATAAAGAAGTCTATGAATTAGCATATGGATTCCCATTAGAACCACTCAAAGGCTTGGAAGACTGGCCAACAATAGATGGTGACCATGAACAAGTCCACCCTCCTGCATATAGAAGGAAGCCTGGAAGGCCCAAGCTTGCTAGAAGAAAAGGGGCTCATGAAAATGAGTCCAACAATAGGCCCAAACCAGCTCCAACAAAAATGTCAAGGAAGGGCACAATTATGACCTGTCAAAACTGCCACCAAAGTGGTCACAATAAAAGAGGGTGCCCTAAAACTAAAAGTGACAATGAGGTAATTTTTAGCATTCTTTTGTCCTTTTATGTTTTATGTCAACTTCACACTGTTCATGCACATGGGCTGTATTGTTTTAAGGTACTATATATATTACCTCATTCCACTACACTTGCCTCTGTTTTTTTTAATGCTTCTCTTCTAAACTCAGGGGGCTACAACAGCTGAAACAAACCCTACAAACATGCCAGCAAACCCTCCAAACATGCCAACAGACCTGCTGGATGAAGTGGAAACTTCTCAACCTCACTCATCTTCAAGGACTAAACTCAACCCAAAGAAGAAAAGGCCAATGTTGCTGCAACTGTTTCTGCTACTCAAGCTGCTGCAACTGCCGAAGTCCAGTATACCGGTATTTAACCTATTTCATTTACTTTATTTAAGGGTTAAAAAAGTATATCTGAGCATGGGTACTACTAAATTGTAATAATTGTGCCATTTCCCCTAAGCAATACTTTAAAATCTGACCAATTATTCCATTATGCATTGTTTTAAATTGATTACCAAAAAAAGATTAATCACCAAATTAATTATTTCCCATAGGTCAATTAGGCATTGGAAATGCCTCTTTTGCTGCTAATTTTTCATCATCAAATGATGTTGGGTCAACTGGTAATGCAACTGTCAACATTACCTCTAACTCAACAAGTCCCAGAAACTGTACCCTGACAATGTCCCGAAAACATCTAAAGGAAGAAAAAGCAGCAAAGATTAAGGCAGCAGCTAAAGCAAAAAGTAAGCCAAAGGAAAACCTCCAAGAGTTGCTGGTAGGGTTGTTCTAGATGGAAATGGTAAGGTTCTGAGCACCACAGAGCCTAAGTTCAGAACTAGTCCTAAATCAAAGGCCAAGCTTTTTGGGAATGTTGAAGGTGGAAATGCATCTACATGTAATACCCCTACCCTTACCCCTAATTGGTTTGAAACTGTGAGCTCAGCAGGCACTGGAAGACCTCAGCAAGCTTCTACTAGCAACAAAAAACCAAGGATGGAGGGATATGGAGTTTACACCAATCCACAAGGGGTGCAAATTGAGGATGTAAGATAGTTCACTTACATTTGGCATTACTTCTTATATTATTGAATTGGTTTGCATTTGTCATTTTTTTGAATCCTAATTATGTTACACTTTAACAGGCGGGTCTTATTACTCAGAGGGTCCATAAAATTGTCAACAAAAAAAGTAAGTCATCATCAGAAGTTCATGGAACCCAAGAATCAAACAGTTCCAGTTTGACTAGCAAGGGAGGAAGGAAAGCTCCTTGGAAGCCATAGGAATCAGGAATTTATGTTGATGCTTTGGAAAACATGTTAATGGGTGTTTTTTTTGTGAAGAATTTATTTGCAAACTCTGTTATTTGGCAATGTACTTGAAATATTGCCATAAAACTGAATGCTTTTGCGACAATTTTGTTACATATTTTCCTTTGTTTTTGAATGTGAATTCATGTTACCATTTCAATTACATAGATCAATATATAGACCAAATAACAGAATACAACTATCTGTTCAAGTTAGATGTTTGTTTGGTTGGTGCTGGGAAGTTATGTTCCCAAAGTTTTGAAGGTGACTAGTGCCTGTTGTTTATAGCAGGAAGAAGGAAGAAGCCCTTCATTGTTTTTTGTGGTATGCTTAGTCACTTCTTTTTTTTTGGCCAGACACTTAGTCACTTACTTCTTGCTACTTCGAGAAATTAGTAATGAGTTTTTCTCTTCTTCTTTTTTTTTTAAATTTAATTAAGTTCCTTATGCATCTCAAATCTACTCCGTTGCAGCTGCAATTAGAAGCTTATACTTTTTTCAAGATTCACATGTACAGTTGAAGAAATTTTCAAGTGGTTAACTACCAACTACAGCGGCTAGTTTCGTGTGCTCCATTTCTCAATTAGGCTTGTCAAAGCAACATTGAACAACATATTACACTGTTGATACACATCTTTGGCATCAAATTCATTGCTTGCTTTAACCATTTAAGAGAACTGCCTTGAATCATTTGTGGGCAGAATCCTGTTTTTGATTCTGTCTGAAGTCTTTCAATGTTCTTAAGGCATCTCGATCTCATGGTATATACTCCACATGGACTGAAATCTGAAATGATTAAAAATGGTAGGAACCAATATTTACTGCTCAAATTGCTTTGTTATGTTATACAAGGATATTTGCATGGATTGAAGGCCATTTCGTTGTACCTGCTTATTCTCATTCTTCTCAGCTGTGTGCTTTAGTCTAGATAATTTCAATCTGGCTACTATATATATTAGATACTTAATTCTTTGTATATTGATGAGAGGATTAAACAATTCAACTATTGCTATTGTACTCCAAACCACAAGAAGAAGAAGATGAGCAAATCCTCAAATCTTACAATGGTAAACTCGCATATATTTATACTAATAGCAAGATTTTATTACCCAATCCAGTCAAATTACTAACCCAGATCAACATAAAGTAAAGTGACATGATAATAACGTGAAATTCCCTACCCTTGACAAGATTAAAGGAGGTAAGATTCATGAAATTCTCCCATGCCCTCTCCCACACAACGGCCTCGTATGTCTTAGCTGCGGCTCCATCTGTGGCCATCAAATCCAGCCGATAATTAATCCCTCCAACCACCTGCGACTCGCCCTTGACAACCTTCACTAACTTCAAACTTGTCTTCGACTGCTTGTTGTACTCCGATACGGTGAATTTCGCGATCTCCTTCACGTGCGGGTCCTTGATGTTGTCTATGGGTCTCCATCCTCTGAGGAGAGCTTCATTAGCCTTCCTGGCATCGCCCAAATTCACCATCGCAAAAAGCAAATTGAACAAAATTCAATCCCCCATGAATTCGTAAACTAAAAACAAAAGAGAAGAGAAGAGTAGAAAGATTGGCTTCATACGTTGAGGAACTTCCACAATTGCTCATCCTCAATTTGGCGAAAGAGACCCTGAACCCAAAAATTAAGAACCCTAATTTCAAAAGCAAAATCCCCAAATGAGAAGAATGAGTAGGAATAAAACGTGCTTTATTGCCCCCTTTTTTTTTGGCCATCGCTTTATTGCCCCCTTTTTTTTTGGCCATCGCTTTATTGCCCCTTTTTTAAACGGTAAAAAAGAAATTAAAAGGAATTTAAATTAAATGAAAAAGAAATAAATACAAAAAAGAAATTAAATGGAAATTAAATAAAATGGAAAAAAGGGACTTAACGTGCCACGTCAGCTTTCCATCCAAGCTGACGGCGCGTTCAATACACTCTCTAGTGGATGGACTTATTTGAGCTTTTTCGCATAGTTGGGGTCCTTATTTGACCTTTTTCAAAGTTCAGGCCCTTATTTGAGATTTATGGCAAAGTTCGAGGACTTATTTGAGATTTCAACCTTGAGATTTTAACCTAAAAAAAACCCCAGATATTTGTTTAGGTTCGAGATGCAAATAGTCATGGAAATGGACATATATTTATTTAGTTCAAGAGGCACATGATGATTGTTGTTTTTGGTTTCTCATCAATCAAAATCCCATACTATTACATACATAAAATCACTGAATCACTATTAATTGAGTAAACCCTGCATCTGATACAAGCTTCTTTGGGATCTAAACAAAAGACAGACAAAAGTCCCAAAAAGAAAACTAGAATTATGCAAAATATTGTTATCGTCTGGTTCATATACGAGGTCAACACCACATTCCAGCACATTTAAATCCGAAAGCACAGTAAGGCTCACATCATCACCACTTTCTAACTCACCATTGAATTTCCAGGAATTCAACCATAGTATCAATGTGCCCTTTCCTTCGGGAACTCCCATGAAACTTTTGTAATAGCTCCACGTCGTTTGTTTGGTCTCATTGACGATTTCAACACGCAATAAAAACTGATCAGATGATATTTTCTTACCATCAACATTAGAAGAAAGGAAGATAATGGATTTGAGCCAACTAATCTTTTGGCTGGAGTTTTTAGGCACTGTGAAACAAATCTTGGACCCAAAAGCATGATGGCGGTACCCAATCACCGTTGGAATGTTGTATATCTCATGATACATGCTGATTACGGCACAGTCATATAACACCTATGATAAAAAAGATAATAAAATCATTGCAAATTAAGCAAAAGGAAAAAAAAAAGGAAAGAGAAACCAAATTAAGTCATTTTAATTGTTGAAAGAAAACCTGTGGGAACGTGACCCTGTTTGAATCCTCCAAACGGTTGTAAATTTGCACTCTAACATTTCCGCTAGGGTCCAATTTGAGCAACCGTTCCATTAGTTCTGAATCAATGTTTCTTGCAATATCTTCTTCTCCTAAAACGATCAATATGATAATATTGTTGATCAAATGCATTGATTTTGTCATGTCAAATTATCGATTCTCCTGTTTAATTTATAACACTATATATAATTGGCTTACAGTTTTTGCCCCCTAAACTTGTAAGAGACGGACACATTAATCCTTGAATTTTCAAAATTGTCAATTGAATGTCTAAACTTGTAAAAGGGGACAAAATAGCCTTTTTGGACGCAACAATACCGTCAAGATGGTTAGCCATTTTTTGACAGATATTGGTATGGACGTTAAATTTTGTGCAATTACTGATGGAACTGTACCAATTTTCGTCCAAAATGACTAGTTTATCCTTTTTTTTTTACAAGTTCAAGCGTATAATTTAGAATTTTGAAAGTTCAAGGGCTAATATATTCCTTTTTTACAAGTTGAGGACCAATACTATGCTATATCCTCTTTTTGCACGACATACATACCTGTGGAGGAGTGCCGAAGGTCAAATTCAGATGTAATGTTACTTTCTAAACCATATACGATGCCAAATTCTCTTATTTCCAAATCAAAAGGCAATACTAAGCAACTCAGAGGATCGCCACCTTCCAATTGACAATCAGTACTCACTGGCCAATGGATTAACCACATCATCGTGTCGCTCTGGGTTTCAGGAATTCTAATGAAACTTGAAGTGTAAGCCAAGCAAGTCTCCTTAGACTCGTTAGTAATTTCAACACTTGGTAGAAAATCCATGATGTTATCACCAATGAGAGAGAAGACGATGCATATGTTCAACCACATGATCTTTTCATCAGGATATTGGGGCACAGAAAATGAAATCTTAGGCCCCTTATACCGATGCTCAAACGAGACTGGAACCTCATTTCCAGGAACAAAAGTGCTAGTTATGCCACGTTCATGCAATACCTGAGTCATTCAAGTTCAAGTAAATTTTACCATCATTTTGTGTGTGGCCTTTTCGTAATAGTTTTTACATATCTAAATCAAAGTTCAGAACCTTATATTTGATTAATGCTATAAAATTCATGCATGTGCTTATTGATTGTAAATTTAGTTTAGGGTCAATTTGATTACAATAGAAGTTCATAAACTTATTATCTAAAGGGACAACTAATTTAAACATAAAAAAGGAAAAACTTCAAGGGCTTGTTTTTAACCCAAGCCTTTTTGTTACCAAAATATGTGAGTAGATGATTAATGTTAAATGGTTTATTAGCTTTTTTTCCCCTGAACTATTGCATCAAGGATATTTTGCTCCCTAAAACTCAAGTCAACTCGCCCCTTGAATTTCCAAATTTAAGACAAACCCCCTAAAACTCCTAGGTTTAATTACATTTTAACCCCTAACGGAAACTGTCTTGAATTTGAGAAGTTTAGGGGACAAAATTATCCTTAACCTCATAGTTCAATGGGCAAAAACGCTAATAAGCCAATGTTGAATATACCTGTAATATTATCAAGGCATAGAGGATGGAGAGCATTACCTTTGGGGAATCAACTATTCTAGTGTCTGTAAGATAGTTGTAGATCTGCACTTTGTTGCTTCCAATTGAGTCCAGATTGAATAAGCTTTTGATTTGCTGTGCTTCAAAGTTTTCAATTGGTTCCATCTTGAATACATCTTGAAACTCAGTCAGTTTCTCACAACCAAAAATAACACACCTTTTGAAATAAAATAAGTAGGGTAGAGTTGATGCTCTACCCTTGAAAAGAGTAAATTTTGCATGTAACCCATTAATGGAACTTATTGGGAGCTTTGGTAGTGATTGGAGCTCGGTGCAGTGAGTTAGTTGAAGTTCATCAAGCTTTGTAAGGCAGCCAATGCTCTGAGGGAGGCTATGAATCGGGTTTTTACTCAAATTTAAACATTTCAAGGAAGGCAAGCTACTAAGATCATTGGGCATAATGCCATCAGATAGTCTACAACTTTCAAGACTCAACTTCACCAAAGAGCATGGTAGATATGCCCAAGAAAAACCCAATTCTTTGCTTCTTTTCAAGGGTAGCAACCAAGATAGCCAAGAATTTGATTCACATATAGAAGTTTCATCTAAATTAAGCACCCTTAATGATTTCGTATCTTGCAACTCTTTAGGCACATCATCAAGTCTTGAGCAACCGGCTAAATTAAGCTCCTCTAGAGATTCCAAAGAGCCAATTGTTTTTGGAAGTTTTCTAATACTTTGGCAACCTTTAAGGTTTAGAACTATAAGTTTCTTCAACTCGCCAATAGATTGATCAATGCCAACCAGCTTTATACAATCTTTAAGCATCAACTTTTCAAGACTAGGAAATCCTGAAAAGTTAGGAGTTTTAAGAAGGCTATGTGAATGACTGAGATTGAGGATCTTCAAATTTGGAAGACACTGTAAGGAAGGAAAAAGAGCATTAAATTTTCATATGTGCTTTTACTTCACTAAGAACATAAGTGGCTTAATATACAATTTGGTTTAATAGACATTTTGGCCCTTAAACTTGTAAGAAGGAGATAAACTTCAAAAATTGTCAATTGGACACCTAAACTTATAAAAAATGGACAAATTAACTATTTTGGGCTGAAATTAGTTAAATTTCGTTAGCAATTGAACAGAATTTATCATATTCATACCAATTTCAGTCAAAAAATGACTAATTTTCGTCCAATTTTCGAGGAGAATGAGAACTTATTAGCATACCTTTGCATCTTTCCAAAGCTGTTTTAGGCTACTGAAGCGCATGTCAAGAATGACTAGCCTCTTAATATCGAAATCCATTGGAAGAGATTCAAGAGAAAATCCATGCCAATGCAGCCATATCAAACTTTTGGGCACAATTTTGTAGTCTCCTTCAAGCTTCACATAATCCAATTGAAGTAGTTTGAGTGCTTGCATCTTTGCAAATGCTTCAGTTTCAACCTCATTTGACATCATATCAAATGAATTTGAATGACTAGCATATATCATTTTACACTTGTCTTGTACTGGTCCTTGTAGGTCAACGATCAAGCCCTTGATTGTTTTTGTACCCTATCAAAGAAAGAATTAATGTACAAGAATTTAAATAAACAAGAATTAAAAAATTACTATCATAATGATGTAAAAGAAGTAAGCATACAAAAAATTGCTAGTAGACATAGAGATGAAGTCTCTTACACTCTTTTCTCTTATTACATTGAACGCATCCTTATACCACAACCTGCTTCGTTGCCCCAAACTCGGTGATTCTTGACGAACAATTTCCCTCCCCATTTCTCTCACCATTTGATGCATCATTAGCTTATTTCTTTCATTAATTGTTAGGAGAGACCTATCTATCAGATTTTCAATTCCAATTGTTGTATAGAAATCACAACCATCAAGAATAGTAGTTGTGTAGTCTCTATCCTTACCAATGAAGAAACAAGCTATGTCAAGAAATAATTGTTTGTCATGATAATCTTGTAAGGAATCATAACTTATTCTTAGAATCTTCTGAATTTTGCTATCAAGGATTGCTTCCAATTTCAACAATGCACTTTTCCATACATTCAAACTTTTACCAGACAGGGAGGAACCCAGAACTTGAAGAGCTAATGGGAGCCCACCACAGTGTTTCACCACAGTCCTTGCATACTCCATGTAAGTCTCAGGCAAGGGGTGTTGGCCAAAGGCATGCCAATCAAAAAGTTGAAGTGATTCATCAAAAGGCAATTCTTTCACCTCGAATATCTTGTATAATTCGTCAGACCTTGATGATGCTTCCAAATCAAACAATTGAGTGATAAAAGGATCATTTAGCAGATGTCAATGCCTGGTAGTTATGATGATTTTACTCCCCGGATGGAAACGAACTTGTGATCCAATTATTTTTGTTACTTTTTCATGATCATCAACATCGTCAAGAACAATAAGAACTTTTTTACTACCTATGGCATCTTTGATCTTAGTAATTCCCTCATCTACATTATAAATTTTCTTTGCCTTTCCCCTAATGATATCTGAAATGAGTTGTCTTTGCAAACGAACCAAGCCACTGTGTTCTTGACTTGTTTCCCTTATATCAGCAAGGAAACTACAACCTTGAAATCCTTGGATGTTCTGATTGTAAACAACTTTGGCAATGGTTGTCTTCCCGATCCCTCCAATGCCACAAATTGCAGCTATGCTAACCTTATTTGATCTATCTTCTAACCACCAATTAATGCATCTAACAAGAAAGCCTACTCCAACCAAATATGGAGGGACATATAATGCATTCCGCTGGAGTTTATCTTGAATCAATTTGACTATATCTTGAATGAACTGCGACTCGTGCCTATAGAGAAATAAAAGATGTATTCAAGGACGGAACTAGAAAATTTTTCTTGGGGGGCAAGACAGTTGGGTAAAAATAATGAAAATTATAGCGTAAAATAAAGAAAATTAGATATCATTCCATTGTTTACATAAACATATACTATTATTAGAGTGCTTATATAACTCATGAAAGATAAATTATTTTAAGAAGCTAAAAAGAAAAAAGAATTATTTTAAGGAGTCAAAAAGAAAAAGTTCAACGAAATGATAATTTTTACATTAAAAATGATTAAATGTTGAATGGTAAAAAAGAAAGAAATTTTAATAAATGATTAAATTTAAAAAGAAACATACACAATTCATTAGTGCAAGAGGGTTACTCCACGCTAGCGCTGCGGAGTCTTTTCATTACAATCATTTTGTTATAGTCATGACGGACACAGGGTGTGAGCACCGAGGGCAAGTGTGTTTTTAGGTTTCTCAGGTTTCTTAAAAAGAATCAATTTATAAATCTTTAGGGGACCAAATTATAAACTTTTCATTTTTTTTTTCAATTGGAATGCATATATATGAAAGAATTCTTGGCAATTTGGGGGGCCAAATTATAAATTTTCCAATTTTTTTCATTTGAAGTGCATATACATGCAAGATTTCTTGGAAGTTTAGGGGGGTCATGACCCCTGCTGCCCCCCTCCAATTCCGCTACTGGATGTATTCAAAATTAACATACACAAGTGGGTAACATATTGGAAATGCATGTTAATATCCATTTTGTCACTTGAATTAATTAAGTGATAATTTTCTATTTTAAAGAATTTCAAAATATAAAGGTGAAATTGTTTAAAATATAGGTTAGATGGTTAAATTGTCGCTTTTTCATAGTTTGAGGACCCAATGGATAATAAATAACCTATTGAAAACTAGTAAACAAAATTTTATGGAGGAGATATAAAATATAAAGAAAAAAAATTCAATCCATTGTCAAGTTTAACAGATTATAGAAGTGGTGCTAAAAGGTTGACATATGTATTTTTAGGGTATATTTTTTAATATAAAGTACATACGATAAATTTTAGAAATGATGTATTTGTAGGCCTACTCATAGGCCGGGTCGGGACGGGTTCGGGCTGAGCTTTGACTATATAATAATAGGATTTGTGTAAGTTCGGTCTCGGCCTGCCCCGACTATTTGGGCTTGGTCATTTGACCAAAACCCATCCATATTTATATAGTTATGTCCAAAGGCCCGCACAGGTCCACCCGTTTTCTTTTTCTTTTATTTTTTATTTTTTCATAAATAATAATAATAAAAAAAATTTAATTACATATTAAACTTTTTTTAGAAAATCAACATGTTAATTTTTTTCTAGCCATATTTTTATATAGTATAATATAAATTGTGATGTTATATATACTATATATTATTTTTAACTACATAGGAAATTACTAAAAGGCCAAATTGAGGATTAATGTGGTGCCTCCTTTTGGCCATTTTTTGTCTTTTCACACTTTTCGGGTGACTAAAAAGTCCCTCTATGAGTTTCCCATATTCCTTTTCCTTCTACCCTTTTTCGTAATTACACTTTTCGGATGACTAAAAAGTCCTTTATGAGTTTCCCCCATTCCTTTTCCTTCTACCATTTTTCGTAATTGCACATTTTCCTTCCTTAATTATTTTTAATTAATGTTTAATGCTTTTAATTAATTACTTCTAAACCCTAAACCCTTAATTACTTTTAATTAATGTTTCTCTCGCTGTTTTCTTCTTTAATTCCTCTCATCAACTCAGTTGCTGCTTCCTTTCAATACCTCAGTTCTGATCAATCTTCAAGTTTGTCAAAAATCAAACCTTTCGATCACTCCTCTCTATTTTCACCTTCATATCTATTTCCTCTTTTTTCTTCGTCTTCATCCCTTCAACATGGGCCGTTCAATATTTTTACCGTTCTGAATTAAAACCACCCTTTGTTCAATGTGAGTATTATATCCAATTAACAACATATTTTATTACCTATTTGCACTTCCTATTACTTAAAAAAAACATGTTCTTGACCTTCTTAATTTTGCATGTCTAAAAAATTAGCTTATAAAGATTTATACAGAAACATAATTAAAACTAATCAATTTATATAATTGCATTTTTACTGCAACATTATATAATCCAATCAATTAATCAATCAAGCACCACTCTAAAACAAGAAAATATTCTTGGCCCTTATATAATTGATTATATTAATATCCTTATTCAATCAGTTAATCAAGTACCACTCTAAAATAAAGAACGCCCGTAGCGCCAGCGCGGGCTAATATAACTTGTATTAT
>AWWV01007562.1:0-18591 GCA_001974805.1 Corchorus capsularis
AAACTTCGGCTGCTGCCCTTCTATAGGCAACAAAGAACCAATCAAATAATAGTGCTACTTGCATAAGAATTAAAAAAAAGTTAATATCATCAAGCTTCTCTGCAGGCTTCTTTCATCTCAAATTATGCAATGATAACAGTACAACTTGCTCTCTATACTTGATTGAGGGTGAGAAGGCTAGTGCATTATGATAACAATTATATATCAAAATGGTTCTACTCAAGTTTAAAATGCCCCTATCATAATAGAAATAGATTTGATTTGACTAACCTCTATGCTTCCCCAAGATTTGTTCCCACTATCCACGCTTGGGTTGTCTTTCATCGGCATCATCTCAGTTACAACCTCAAAAACTGTGGGCAAATCATTGATCATGCTAAATAGACGTTTCATCTCAAAACATAAAAAAAATTCAATACCCAAATGACTAAATCATACAAATTTATCCAAAAAAAAAAAAACAAATCTTCGAAACAATGAAAATTGTTACAAATACATAAAAATGAAAAAATTTTGCAGAATCTTACCTTTAAAAATCTTGAAACTATCTTCAAGCGTCTAAACCTTCATTACAAAGAAATGAATTTTTTAACAACAAAGCTAATACTAACACTGATCTAATGCAAATTCCTAATCCCACATAAACATTTCAACACTTTCCAATCTCAATTCTTATTTCCCATTGTCGAGAACTTTAATGCAAGCCATCTTTCCATGTAAGTACATATCTAAACCAAAATTCTAGCGAAGTATAGAAAATTACCGGAATGGCTTTATGTTACCAAAAGAGTGCTTTCAACGTTGCTGGTTGAGATCGTTGCAGCAGAAGGTGCAACGTCTGATTCTGGGTCTCTTGTCGATGACGATGATATAGAAGGTAGCAGTAAGCCGGTGAATTCCTCACCACAAATATTCAGCCGAAACCAAGGAAAAATTCAATCTGTGAAACAAATACCAACTCTTACTCGGGCAAATTAACAAACACAATTAATGCATAAACTAACAACAACAAAAAAAACTCGAAAAGCGAAACCATTATAACTTGTACGAAGGGAAGAAGTTGAGAAGAGAAACGAATCTGCGATTTAGAAAAAAAAAACGAGGAATCCATCATCAAGCTTTAAACAACTATAAAATATTGAACAAACTTATAGCTTCTACTTCCAACGGCGGTTCAGGCTAGCAGTTTCAGAGGCGCTAGAAGATATCAAGAAATTATTCGAACAATATTTTGACAATGGGATCATAAGCGTTGATGGGCTGCAAAGATTTTATTGGTTCAGCAAATGAAACGCTATAGATTTTTGGCTTGGTTGTTGGGATTTGCTTTTAGGCAGAGGAGGGGTCGTTTATTTGGGAAGGGAAACGATACACATTGATCAGAGACTAAAACAATTAATGTGAGAAGTTTTTTTTTTTAGATGAAAATTAATGTGAGAAATGATAAGAATACTGGCATTTCACGAAAGCAATTTCGGTGGTAATCTATATATGAAAGTGAGAAAACAAATAAAAGGGTAAGAAAAAATGATTGTTTATATGGAATAGAGCCTGGAAAAGTTTGACCAGAGTAAAAATTAATGATCTCAGTTTGTCTTTCTAGTTTCTACCAAGAGATGAGGATTACGTGTAGAAGAGTTTGATTAGAGGAAGAAAAGTTTTGGAAAAAAAAAACTCTTCAAATCCTGCCCTCTAATTAATTATTCGGCTTATAAATTTATGATACTTTTATCTTAGCATTGAAAATTGAATAGCATAATAATGAAGGAGGGATGAACGACTTTTTCATTTTAGGTAAACACATCTGACTTTATTATTCGGCTTATAAATTTATGATACTTTTATCTTAGCATTGAAAATTGAATAGCATAATAATAGAGGGATGAACGACTTTTTCATTTTAGGTAAACACATCTGACTTTAACCTAATTTATCAATGGGACCCACATCTGATATTTTAATATTGTGAAAACCTCAAATAGACGCCACGTGTCACACAAAGAGAGCATATGTATATACAATTACTTGTATGTAAGATATATAATTTAAAATGGTGGGAACACCATTAATCATGCATTTAAAATGGTGGGAACACTATTAATTGAAGTTAGACTTTAAAATTACATAAAAAGACAATGTATTTTTTGAAAAAGGGGTTAAAATTAGAAGGATTTTAAAGTAATAAGCCATTTGAGAAAAGACCAAAATGGGACGATAAGGTTGTTCCAGGTTTAAATGTTGAAAGGGCTTGTAAGTAAATTCCATAGGGACAAAAATAATATATAGTATATATGTATATATATGAGATTGCTATTTAGTGATCAACTTATGGGCAATTTCCTTTTTACATAAGAAAAGATTTTTACACAAGAGAAGAAAGAAGGGAATTTCAGATTTCACGCGTGATCTGGTAATGATTCTGCAATTTGTCCTATCAAAATTAAACATGTAGGCTCTAGAACTCATAAATGTAAAGCTCCATCTTTAATTAATTTTCTTTTATTGTACCCTTTAAATAATAAAAAAATAAATAAATGTAAAGCTCCATGATAGACCTATAAAATTTCGATTGTGGTAATTTTTGTAGTGAGGTGAGGTCATTGAAAATGAAAAGAAGGGGAAGTTGTTGAGTTGTTGATCTTACCTAAAGAAGAAATTGGTTCATGCACATAGATGTTTTCTTCATCAACATTGGTTAATTTCCTTTGCAATTGTATTATTGGCAATTGCCCTTGTCCCCTAGTGAATTTTCTATTTTCCATTTTTTATTCCGCAAACAATTTAGGGAAAATTTTAAAAAAGGGCAATCCATTGAGAATATTTTGAATTTAGTACAATAAAAAAATTTAATTATTAGATGGTAAATTAAAATTTTATGAATTACTTATTAGGATATTGTAAATACTATTATACCCTTTTGTTTCTTCTTTTCCCCTTTGGTTTTTCTTTCTTCTTCTCCAGCCATATATCTCAGTGCAAGATGGATTAAAACTGAAAAATATATACACTATTTATCCAGAAAGTTATCACATGGGTTCGGGTGTGCTTGTCTCATCCTTTCTTCTCCCCAATTTCTTCTTCCAATGAGATTCAGTAGGCAATTTTTGTTTGGAAGCAACGAATTTTATACTGCATCATTAAAACAAGAAATTTTTTGAACAATTGCATATGTTTACAATGGTTTTTATCATTCTTCACGATCTATTAAAATTATTCGCCATCGCCCTTTGTCTATATATGATGTGTGAATCAAGTCAAGTAGAATATTTGATCCGAGTTGGGTAAGTTTAGTTGCATTTTTTTTTTTCATTTTCTAACGTCAGGTTCTCCTCTATCATCTCATCTGTCTCTAATTCTTGATTATTTATTTAAATAAAAGGGTTAAATTAGTCAGTGCAATTTCCTTTTTAATAATTTTTCATTGTTACATTTCCCTTTTAATAATTAACATTTACTATGGTATCAAACTCAAAATATTCTCGGTCCATTGCTTCTTTTTGAAATTTTCCCAACAATTTACTGCCAAACCACTACTTTAGATTAGAAACTTTAAAACAACAATTCTCTCCTTTTAATTTTGAAGTGAAGATAGAAAAGAAACAAAGAATAATGAATGGGGCAGTGGTCATTTATATCCCATTCTCTTTAATCCCAAATTTATTTTTACCTCAACTTTATTTTGGCTCCATACTACTCCATTGGTTTGGAACATATGCATTGTCATGGCATATTTATCTGGACCAACTTGGTAGTAATTGATGATTGGGTTGATAGTGATAAACCAGAAGAACAAATGGGTTCTAGTATATAACAGTGTAATTTTCGGCCCAAAAACAAAGTACTAACACAGTAATTACGCCACCTCCATGGTAGCTCCCTCAAAACCGAGGATAGTCACTTGAATAGACAAACGTATTAACTAATCCAATTCTCAAATGCAAAAACTATGGAATGTTGGATTCAATTAACGGGCAAAGGTTTCACTTGGTGACTTGGAAGAGATGGGTGACCAGCTCTTGAGCAGAAATCCCACAACCTGTGCTAGAAAAAACAATCTACATACAGAATCTACTAAGCTACTAAGCTAAACAAGAAACACACACCGTTTATATGAAGATTTCATAACTTGGGAGGTTTTGAATCATTCACAAATCTAAAACAGATATACTAAAGAGGTGGGAGGTTTTGAATCATTCACAAATCTAAAACAGATATACTAAAGAGGTGGGAGGTTTTGAATCATTCACAAATCTAAAACAGATACACTAAAGAGGTGGGAGGTTTTGAATCATTCACAAATCTAAAACAACAAATCTAAAACAGATACACTAAAGAGTGCCCTTGAATTTCATGGCCAGCTCAAGTGCTTGCCATTCAACAAGACCTACTGATATCACTAAAATAACAGCAAACTAATTTCCAGTAATGAGATGAGATACCCTCAAATAATCCTAAAGATTCCAACAAATCAGCTTTGCAATATCAAACAAGCATTGCAAGTGCAACCCATGAATTATGTAAATTATATATAAAATGAAAGAAACCAATAAGAACAATAAAACCAGGGACACTTTCAACCTGAAGGAACAAAGAATCCAAATAAGACCCATCTTTTAACTAGCTAGAACACCATAACGCTATTTGAGGAAATTTGTCATCCTAGGCAACAAATTTCCAAAATTCAAACAAAATTTCATCATGCGGAGCACTGGTTCCTACTACTAATTACTACAAGCTTGATTTCTTTAGTGACAATTAGATGCCAAGTGAAAAATAGAATATCTAGATTGCACATTAGGTTCACAAAACCAAGAAAAATCACATCCATTCAGACTCAAAATGCAACAGGAACAACAAGATGCACCTCAACACAAGCACAACAATTTCCCAAAGGCCGCAATATAACTCCATTTAAGCATCCAAACCCAATCATAAATCAGCAGCAATTAGAATAGCAAAATGAGAAAACATTCATATATATTCTAACAGTAAAAGATTTCATCTTTAGCTAACAGAAACGTTCAAGAACATAACTTCAAACAGAAATGAGCAAATCACATACTATCATGCCCAGAAGTAATATCTCATGGAAGCAGATTCGAATCTGTCCTTAAAATCAAAACTGTTAAAAGACACTACATGAAGCTCAAATTGTTTTCCTTTCAAAACGACATTATAATACCTCCAAAAACGACAAATCCAACAAAATGCTCAGAACCTAAGCTTGGTGAAAAACCACCTGTTCTTCCCGGTCTTGAACCTCTCCTCAAAACGTTCCTTAGTAGCCTTACAAGCTGCAACTTTCTTGTCCTTTGTCTGAAGAACATCGGCGGTAACCACGTCTTTCAAGTCCACGTCGAGGGTGTAACGCGTGGGCATCAGATGCTGGTAATTCACGAGCTTGACGAAGCACTTGACACGAGATTTCTTGGCTGTCTTCTTGGCGGAATCCTTGCGGATGACCTTGCTTGGGTACTTCTTAATCCCTGCAACCAAACAGTGGCCATATGGGCGGTCACGTGTGCCTTCGTCGAAGGACTTCACGATCACGGCTTTGCGTCCGGCATATCTGCCTTGGAGGACAATGACGGCCTTGTTGGGCTTAAGAAACTTCACCATGGCGACGGCGGCTGCAGCGGCTCTGATTTCTCTCCTCGCAAAAACCCTAGGTCGAGAAAGTGAAAGAAAATGAAAATGAGATATTTATACTAGCTATTGTAACCCTAGCGCCTCTTTAAATTTCTTGGTGGGTTTTGATGGGCTTTTTAATTATTATTTATTTGGGCCTTAAGCCCATTTTCTCAAATAACATAATTGCTCTATTAATTAGGTCCAATAAGACATCGCTGTAAAGAGTAAAACTACTTTTTTTTTCAACCTTATTATAATCTTACTTTTAAAAGTTAATACATCGACAATATATGAAGTAATATGTTTTCTAAATAAAAATTGTGAGTATTTAGAAATTACTAGTTTACGTGCGTAGCACGTGATCTATCGTGTTTAAATTAAAAGAAAATTAAAATAATAATTGAAATTATTTATAAGTAGAGCTGTGAAATCTGATTCAAACTCGATAATCTATCCAACCTAGCTAGTCCGATTTGACCAAAAAAAGTAAACAACCTGAAACCATCTTATGCAGACCCGACAAACCCGTAACTCGAATAATCCTAGAAGTTAACCAAAATGATCCAAGAATATTATAAACTAAAATTATATTTTATTTAATAAAATCTCAATTGAACTCGAGTCCTATACCTGAAAAACCCAAAATCCGAATGACCTAAAATTCGAGTGGCCTGAGGCCAAAACCCGAACCCGCCTGACTCTAGACCTAGCAGCTCCGAAACCCGAATGACCTGAATCTAGATGAGCCGAAACCCGAATGCCCTGAAAAAATAACCTGTCTCATTCCAGATGACCCGAACCCGAAACCCGTCCAACCCACCCAATTGATTCCTCTGATTTTATAAGTTTAATGAAATAGTGGCGTGTTACTCTTCTATTTATTTTTAAAAACTTTAATTAGATTAGTAAAATGATAAAAAATAATAGGTATAAAAATATTAGATTTAATAAAATAAAAATAGAGTTTTTAATTGACTAAAACTATTAAAGTATATTTAAAAAATATAATATTTAAGTTTTTTAATTAAAATAAAATATTAAGAATATTAGACTTAATTAAATAAAAATAAAGTTTTTAGTTGAGTAACACTATAAAACTTTTTCTTTGATACATAGTAAAACTATAAAACTTTAAATAATGGCATATGAACAATTTAATATAATTAATCTAAAATAAACTGTTTATTTAGATATAAGTTTAGAAAGAGTGGATTACTATTAAAATAAAATAAAATTTTGTTATGAGGATTTAGTTGGGTTTTTAATTCCTAGCTTAATACGTAATAGAAGTCTAGCAATTATAAAGAGTTTATAATTTTTAAAAAAATGAAAAATTGAAAAAGGAAAAAATAGTAGAGAAAAATAGTCAACAGATTAGTAGAGTACTCTTGATAAAAAAAAAAGAAAGATTAGTAGAGTAGAATTTCTCTAAAAATTAAATACATTAAAAAATTGATAGTATAGTTTATAATTTTTTAAATAAACGAAAAATTGGAAAAAGGAAAAAATAGAAGAGAAAAATAGTCGGCGGATTAGTAGAGTACTCTGGCAAAAAAAAAAGATTAGTATAGTAGAATTTCTCTAAAAAATAAATACATTAAAATAAAAAAAAACAGGAAGGAAATAGAAACTGGTTTTTCTTTTGGCCCGATAGAAAATGACTTAAGGAAGTCCAAATTATTTCCAACCCAAAAATAAAAACGAAAAATTATAAGGCTCATTTATTTTTAATATATAAATAATAATAAAATTAAAAATTAATTGTTTACTTTCACGTGCCTTGCACGTGACCTAATATGTTTAAATTAAATGAAAATTAAAATCTTAAGTATACTACTAACTCGACCGCTTGAAACCAAACCTTATCTAACCCGATTCGACCAAAAAATCCGCTCAATTCGAAATCGAAATGACCTATAATCACTGGTGTTAAAGTTATTTTTGCAATTTATGGGTTTTCAGTTTGAGAATGAACATTGAATGCATTAGGGGACCGGTCAACATCACTTTCACGTGCCTTGTACGTGACCTAATATGTTTAAATTAAATGAAAATTAAAATCTTAAATATGCTACTAACTCGACTGCTTGAAGCCAAACCCTATCCAACCCGATTCGACCAAAATAATCCGTTTAATTCGAAACCGAAATGACCTATGATACAGGTGTTAAAGTTATTTTTGCAATTTCTGGGTTTTCAGTTTTAGAATGAATATTGAATGTTATTAGGTGACCGGTCAACATCCCTCAATTTTAAAGGGAAAAATATAGGGTGTAAAGGAAAAGATTTTGGAGATAGTATTGGGACTTGGGAGCATAAAACTCAGCTGCCATTTTATTTTCAAAGTTTCATATCCTCACGAAAAAAAAATCTCAAAACCTAACCATTGGAATGTTGTATAGAGCACATATAAATGTTTTCAGAGTTGCATTTGATACATTGGAAGATTATTGCATATAGTTATATGAGTTGAAGTACACATGTATATGATCCTTAGGATTAAAGCATTTGCTTACCCGGGTTTGTATATAAAATCTTATCAAATCATGTGGTTTTAGACTTCATTCTCATAATAAATTTTAAGAAATACGCTGAAATAGTAATTTGTTTAATGAAAAATTATCGATTAATTAAATGCAAATTAACAAAATTAAAAATTAATTGTATAATAATAAGTTTTAAAAATAGGTTAGCCAAATAAGGATATAATAGACGTTTCAAAAATTAAATAAGGGTATAATATGTATTTCAAAAGTTTCAGTACTTTTATATATAGTATGGATAGATATGGCTAATTGCTCAAATAAGGGCATAACGTTTGTCAAAATGCTCAAATAAGGGCCCGATCTTTTAATTTGGCCAAATAAGGGTCTAACATTATTGAAAATGCTCAAATAAGGGCTCGATCTTTTAATTTGGCCAAATAAGGGCCTAACGTTATCGAAAATGCTCAAATAAGGACCTAACGTTATAAAAAATGCTCAAATAAGGGCATGTTGTCAGTTTGGATGACGCATGAGACAGGCCCTTATTTGAGCATTTTGGCAAACGTTAGGCTCTTATTTGGCCAAATTCAAAGATGGGGCCCTTATTTGAGCATTTTGGCAAACGTTAGGCCTTTATTTGGCCAAATTAAAAGATCAGACCCTTATTTGAGAATTTTGGCAAACGTTAGGCCCTTATTTGAGCAATTAGCCGATAGATATAGATTAGGTAAAAGTACTCGGGAGGTCCTTGTACTATACGAAATGTTGATTTTGGTCCCTGTACCTTTTTTTTCTACAAATTCGTCCCTCTACTATCAAAACTGATCACCCGAGGTCCCTCACGTTAGTAAACCGTGACAGAACCGTCAAAAGTGCTTATGTGGCATTAACACCGTTGACTGTGCTGATATGGCAGCGCCACATGGAACTAAAAAAATCAAAAATGTATTTTTTAAAATATAAAAATATTTATTTAAAATAAATAAATAAATATATATATATATATATATATATATTACAAACACCAAAATACATTTCTCTTCCCTCACCAAAAGATCAAAGACCCTCTTTCTCATGAACCAATGAAGAACACTTTGAATGTTCTTCTCCAAAACTCAGCATCATCACCGTTAGCTCCACCGTTAGCCACAATATCATCAACCTTCGCCACCATGCCAATACCCTAACCACCGCCGGAAAATAACAGCCCAAACAAACAAGATCAAGAAGGAAAATAACATAAAAAAGTTCTTCCATATCATCATAGTTTCTGTTGTACTGAGGCTGGCTCGGGGTGGGTTGCTCGACATGTTGTTAGCTCGTTAAAGAACAAATGGCCAATTTCATGCTGGTAAGATCACATTTGTTGCTTTATGGGTTGCGATTGTAGTGGATAAAACATTGCCAATCTGGAATTAATGGGGATGGCGGAAAAGGGCAAAAAAGGGAAAAATCTTTGTCTTGTTTCCATGGAGGCGGAGGAGAAAGGCAATGGATTCTCTTGAAACTATAACAGGAATGAAAATTAAGAGTTTATAAGCATCTATAAGTATTTCAGGAAATCAAACTTTCCCAAATAAATTGATTAAAAAATAAGGTGAGCTCGGAATCATGTCTATAGGATTCAAACTTAGATACTGTAAATTGTGTTACTAACTAGATTTTATTTTTGGCCAGAGGTTACTAACTGGATTGAAAGATGAAAATTGACCATTTGTTCAAATTTCAAGGAATCAAAAGCAACTAAAACTTCAGGGAAGATACAGGGAGAAAAATAAACTTACATAGTAGCAAAAGCTAGATTTCTGCAGTGCCATGAGAGACAAAGTTATCTACATAAAAGCCTATTAATAACAGAGAAAAAATTCTGGGTTTCGAAGCTAAAAGCTAAAAGTGGCATGGAGGCGAAGGTTGATGACATGGTGGCTAACGGTGGAGCTAACGGTGATGATGCTGAGTTTTGGAGAAGAACATTCAAAGTGTTCTTCATTAGTTCATGAGAAAGAGGGTCTTTGATCTTTTGGTGAGGGAAGAGAAATGTATTTTGGTGTTTGTTAAAAAAAAAAATCTTTATTTTAAATAAATATTTTTATATTTTAAAAAATATATTTTTTATTTTTTTAATTCCATGTGGCGGCTGCCACATCAACACAATCAACGGTGTTAATGCCACATAAGCACTTTTGACAGTTCTGTCACGGTTCACTAACGTGAGGGATCTCGAATGATCGGTTCTGATAATAGAGGGACGAATTTATAGAAAAAAAAGGTACAGGGAGCAAAATCAACATTTCGTATAGTACAGGGACCTCCTGAATACTTTTACCATATAGATTATGCTTTGAAGATAATGGAGAGAACACCATTTTTTTTATAATAGTTGAAATTGTGGTTGCATCAGTATTTCCTCCCTTGGTTAATTACTTAATTACTTAACTTTTTGTTCAAAGGTTAATTACTTAACTTATTATAGTAGGACCAATACATCAAATGTTCAACTCAAATAAGTGGTATATATATTTTCTCCAACAGTACAAAAGTTAGGTTCTATAATAATTTCTCCGTGTCCTTATTCAATCAAATTGATTTATTTAAGAAAATAGTAACCAATAGTATCAAATTAAAACTTTAAAACTCATAACTCATACTCAATTGTTCAACTCAAGTGCCAAAGTTAGGTTCTATGGAGTAATATCTCCATGTCCTTCAACTTGATTGATTCAAGAAACAATTAATTTGCAAATTAAATGAAAACCTAGTCATATATATTTATTAGAAATGTTGCATGTTCAGCCAAACCTCTGCATTAGAAATGCATTAGATTGGAACCCCTAACTCTTTTAATGAATTCTCTAGCCTCTTTCACTAGGTAGAGTTCATATTGCATGCTTTTAAAAGGAAAATTAATTAAAGATATTTATATATGTTTGTAAATAATTATCAACTCCAAAATAAAAAATTATCTTTTGTGATCCATATATACACACCGATTATCCATAAACGTTGATAAGGAAATACTGAAAAGTGCTATTGACAATGCAGTGTTTTAGTTTGATTTTGTGTACAAATGGGTGACAAATTGAAGGGGCAAGTAGTATAATTATATTCATCTTTTTTCGAAAAGAAAAAGGAAAATCCAAACATAAGTAGTAATTTGAATCGGGATGAGTTTATGTAGGATTGATTTTTTTATTTTGGTTAATCAAAATTATATGTATATAATGGATTGGTAACAATCATAATAAAGTGTTAGTTTGCTTGCTATCCATATGATATGCCTTGAATTATTGTCGAGATTTCTTGGAAAAAAGATACCATACTGGAATAATCCAAGTGTATATAGATAGATACAAAAATACAATAAGAAAAATAGGGAAAAAAATCAAATTGATTGTGACAAATGAACCACTATTGAAAGAAAAAGTAGGAGTATAATTTATTCAAAGATAGAAGCACAAGGGGAGAAAAATAGAAAACCAAACACACTGATCCCCCGTATGATTCCCAAGCCTATTGAGAATAAAAAGAAAAAAAATGAAACTAATAATAATGTATATAAAGTATAAACAAATACAAACTATATACTCCAATACTCCAATACAATACAATGGATCATAATAATGGAAACATTATATAGGAGCTTCTAAAAGATATGTGTAAAATCTTCAAAAGCATGCATCCAACATACAGCAGCAGCAAAGGGCAGCACAACTGCAATTATCACAAAATTCAACTTTAATTAGTTACTACAATTTCACAAATATTAGTATGTCTTGTATTATATTATATAGTAAGCAAAAATTAAATTAAATTAAATAAAAATAAAAAAAGGGTTAAGTTAAGTTAAGCGAGGAATTAATTAGACAACTTACCAACCCTTCCAGAAGCCATCACCTCTGGACTTGGTTTTGACAGCAACAGGCTCCTGGGCATATTGCTCACCGTCTTTGCTCATCGGATATCCCATGGGCGGTGGAGCCACGTAAGGGCCTGGTGCGGTGGATGTTGGCGGGTATGCATCTGCGCATCATCAATATAACCCAATTAATTAGCATAATTAAAACACAAATAATACATAAGCAAATAAGAACATGCTTTAATTTCAGCTTGTTATTATATATATATGTGTGTAGTATAAAAGTAGAAAGGAATTACAACATATATGAGAAGAGAGAGTAATTACCTGATGGCTGATTTTGGTGGTTGATTTGGCTCATCTTTGAAGATTGTGATTTGACGAAAAATACAAAGAGAACAATTAAGGTTTAATTAATTAAGGATTTGAAGCAATAGGAAGAAGGATCGAACTCAAGGGGATGAAAGAAAGCAATAGAAGATGAAGACGTTAAGGAAGTTGTGAAAGTATATATATAGACTACATAGAGAGGGGCGAGGGGAGAAGGGGCAATTGGAAGTTTCGTTGAAAGCGATTCCAGGTGCGTTTTCACTTTGGGAATGGCGGTCGGCGGCCTGCACCGCGTTAAGGAATAAGGAAAGGCAGCAGATTCTATTTATGATGGGTTATGGCCTCCTCTACGACTCTATATCATATATGACTTGATCCACCAACGAGATTATATTAAAATACTCAAATCAAATATATATACTACATATTATTTGAATAAACACGTGGAATTACTAAAACATCCCCATCCCGGATTAATAAGGAGCGAGAGAATTAATTTTTTTTCGTCTTTTCTCACTTGGCAGATTACTTAAATGTCATAACTTTTGATTCTTGAGGGTATTAAATAACTAGACTTTTTGGTTATTTCTCAATTGATTTTAATAGAGTAGTGGAATTACTAAAAGATTCCTACTAATGCTTGTTTTTGAAGTAAGAAAGCTTATTTTTTTCGTCTTTTCCTATTTAGTAGATTACTTAAATATCCTAACTTTTGATTCTTGAGGGAATTAAATAAGTAATCTTTTTCTATCATTTCTCAATGGACTTGAATAGAGTAGTGAAATTAATAAAAGATCCCCATAAGGATTGATGATGAGCTAGATAACTAATCTTTTTCGTCTTTACCTACTTGGCAGATTACTTAAATGTCCTAACTTTTGATTCTTGAGAGGATTAAATAACTAAACTTTTCGGTCATTTCTCAATTGACAAATGACTCAAAAAGTTGCATGTCATATTCCTTTATTTCCTTCTTTCCCCTTACCTTTTGGTAATTACAAGATTTCTTGACTCAGATTCAGTTAATTGCAACCTCCCATTTGTCAATTCCACAAGTGCTGCATTTATTGACTTTTTTTTTCGTCGATTACTTATTGAAAAATTTGTACCTTACAAAAGAAATAAAACAATCCTAATAAACACGTCAAATCACTGTCTCCCTTTTAAATTTACGGTGAAAACCTTTTAATATATACATGATGATAAATAACGATTCTAAAAAAAAAGAACGTCCGTAACGCCAGCGAGCCGATCAACTTGTATATTATTATGTTAGTAATGTTTTCTTCTTTTTTTTTTTTGGGGATATTTCAAAGTTTTCGTCTTTTTCCTTCCTGCTCTTTATTTTATTTTATTTTATTTTATTTATATTATAATTTATATATGTAGTGACGTATTATCTCCGTGTATGCGACCTGGCTACTCTTCACACGTGTCTTTTCCATAGAAATTCTAGAACTTTGGTTTTTTTCCTTCTCAAATCATTTTGCAACAATTGGCCATTAATCTTTTGATGGAGGGGGAACAAATAATTCGTAAAACGGTGACAATGAAATATTTAATTCTGAGTTCATGCGTGAAGGGATGTAATTAGAGAGAAAGGAATTTTTTTTTTTTTTGGAGAGAAAGAGAGAAAGGATTTGAATCATTTGATGTTGAAGTTGAAGGGATTAATAATTCATAATAATATTTCACAACTTTTATGCCACGTCATTTAAGTTTATCCACATGCTTGTTTTTGTTGGATAAGTAATTCATCTACACATGCTTACCCATTCTTAATTTGTTCTTTCTATTTGAAAAAATGAAAATAAATATCCTTAGCAATTAGTCATTCTTTGCTCCAATAATCACTTTGAATTCCTAATTCTAAGTAATCTAGAGCAAGTAGTCATGTTGGATTCCAATACACAAAATCTCTCGCTTGAAATCTTTGCTTAAAGGAGATTTAAAATTCATTCTACCCAACTAAAAAACATTTGTAGCGCAATTAATCATTGCAATTAGTAATTAATTAATCTCAATAGCTTCTCTTTTCTTTCATTACTTTCTTTTCTTTTCTTTTCCATTACGTTTTTTGAATGGTAACGGATCTTATTATAAGTTTCACCAAAAAAAGATCTTATTATAAGTTAGAAAGAATGATGTTTCAACTAATCTTTGTACATGAAATTGACTTATCATTTTTTCAAAAAAGAAATGACTTATCATTTTGCTATATATAAACCACCTTATAAATATAATTTTTTTTTGTTTTAGCTAAATAGTAAAACCCAATAATATTCGGTAATAAAATATTTGCCATGACATTCATATTATAATTTAATTTTTTTTGCCAATATTATAATTAATTAATCACTTAAAATTTGATATTAATATATAGTATATTATTATTGTAATCATTTTCAAGGAGAATTCCAAGATTTTGGAATTAAAGACTCCTTATTTCAAATTTGCATAATTTAATTAGCATACTGTAAGCATCGATTCTAATGTGCTATGTATAATTATAAATTAATGGTACCAAAAAAATAATAAATTAATGACCACGCCAGCAACATTGTATTCTTTTTCCATCGAACATTTTATTTTAGTGATAAGCAAAGAAATATGTTATGTTTATTATTTTGTGGTAAAAAGAGAAATTAGGAAAAGAAATCAGCCTCAACTTTGTTTTTCTAAAGTAAAGAAATACTAAAGCTATGTTGCTTGCACACTTGTTGAACATGATTCCCTTACGGAAACATTAGTCAAAGAAGCGCGTCCAATATTATTTTTAATGACCAAAAGCAGGAACAAAACTACCACTACAGCCTGAGGTTTTCATATCTTTGTATAGTTAAATTAATTCTCAACATACTTTTTGTTATAAGTTTGTAATTTTTATATGTTCATCAATAACAAAAACCCTGATTTGAATCAATAGGATTTGATGAGGATACCCTACGTTAAATTATAAAAAAAAAAATTTCTAGTAAATTTATGATGGATAATTGATTTGATTTGTTTGGCTTTTAGTGATTGATTTGTATGGATAATTGTTAAGGTGAGGTTGTTCAACTAATATATACGTCAGCTGCTTATATAAAGGGTGGAGAATTCAGTAGCCTATTGTTTAATTAGGGGTGATAATCGGTCGGTTCGATCAGTTTTGATTTAATTTAATTAATTTATTCGGTTTTAAAATTGGAAATTTGAATACCGAAAATCGACCACCAACCGATTATATAAGAAACCGAGGTGGTCGGTTTTTGGCGGTTTCAGTCGATTTTTATCGATTTATCGGTTTTAAGTGGTTTTAATAATATTAATTATAAAACTAATAAAAATAATTTATTATATATATATATAATAAATATAATTTATATATTTTACATATATTTTATATATATCATAAATAATTAAATATATTATATAAATATATTATATATATATATAATAAATATAATTTATATATAATAATATAATTGGTCGGTTTCGGTTCGGTTTTGGTTTATAAAACCTATACCAATTACCGACCAATTATATATAATCGGTTTCGATTTCAAACCATCTAAATCGAATAACCACCAAACCACCTAATCTCGATTGGTTTTTGATGGTTCGATCGGTTCGAACGATTTGAACCGCCTAATTCTCACCCCTACGTTTGATGATGATATAGCAAAGCGGGAACAAAGGTAGAGAATTTTTGTCTTCAAAAAGCTGTCTTATAGATTTCATCTTCGAGATGTTATGTTAGCAAAGAGATCATGTGGACCAAATGCAAAACCCACTCAGAAATTTGACCCATTTAAATATTGGGCTGGCAATAGAGCCCAACCCAAAAATTTTGAATATCTATTGCTAATTATGATCTCTTCTTCTCCATTTCCTCAACAAATGGTTAGCATTGGCAATGGCAAGCAATCAACTGAAATTAAGTAGTTGCCAATAATGAGGCATTGTCTCAAGGACCAAGGAGATAAGGATGTATTTTAAATGGAGTATCTTTTCTGGACCATGTCATGTCAAATCTTAATTCGTGTATATATGTTTATTTAGTTAAAGGATTCGAATTCGAATCTCCAATAAGAAATCTTAAATTTTAATAATTGGGTGTCCCCTTGAGGACCATCTTATGAATTTTCAACATTAACATTAACCATCTTAGATTAGATTATAAATCACCTCGAAAACCGGCACAAACATAAATATGAGTATGACTTGTACTAGTCTACTAACTAGATATTAGTAGGAAATTAGCTATTCCCTGCTCCTATGTCTCTTACGATGTTCAACCTAAGGTACCAATCTATATCTATGTTGGGGACAGAAAAAACGTTGAAATATATACCATTTCTATCTAAACAGCTTCTCCTCCCCTCTCTTCATCTCCACCCATTTTCCATGTTCGCGTGGGTCATGTCGAATTATAGATCAAACTCTCAAGCAATTCTTTTTGGGCTTTTAGTATAGGGAAAAGTATATGTGTGGCTTAGTAGGATTTACATTAAGAGAGACAAAAGGAGAGAACAAGTGGTAACTGGTAAGATTGAGGTGAGGTGTGGATCAAGATAGAATGTATGTGGTTTCTCGTGTCCTATTAAAATAAATAGTAAAAAGGTAAATGAAGATTGTGGAGCTATTTATGTATCAAGTTGAATTGGACCAAACTCGCTTAGCATTTTACTTTTACATACTTTGTTTAAGATATAATCTGATTCATTTCATTAGCTCTATGACTTATTGGAATGCCCTTATCATTATTAAAATACTCCATATATTTAACAATTCATTAACAAAATGAAGTGACTTAAGTTAAGTGAAAATGAATTCAATAACCTTCTAATAAGGTATCAAATTTGAATCTTATCAAAATATGACAAGGGCGGACATATATAGAAATGAGGGTGGGCATGGGCCACCCTAAATTTCTAAAACTCTTCTATTTTATGTTGAATTTTAGATGGTGCCCATCCCAACTCGACTAAGTACCTACTCTTAATTCATTAATTCATCATTGTGCCCTTAAATCATACTCACAAGCCATTAAGAATATTTTTTATGTATGTTTTAAGATACCGTGTCCACTCTAAAAAAATTTCTAGATCTGTCACTGCGTTATTAGAGAGTGACAACTAAATAGAAAGGCCTAATGCTATGGACAAGTCAAAAAAAAAAAAAAGACAACTAAGTAGAAAGGCCTAATGCTATGGACATGTCAAGGAAAGAATGTTCGCTCCGAAAGATTGAAAGAAGTTTTACCCAAACAAAGTATGCAAATTTACTAGCTCCCAAAGAAGGAGAAGTAAATGGTTTGGGAGGCGCCTGACCAACGGCACCAATCACCATAATGAGGGACAGACCCAATCTTAATGGCATCCCATATAAAGAAGTTATTGGTTATTTTCAATCTATTTCATAGTTTGAGCGAGTTTTACAAGGATCACCATTTTCATGTGCACATTTGAAGTCGGCACTGGGAGAAATTAAAGCACTATTGCCATATTGAAAAAGGGTCGGTACGTACTTAATGGACTATAGCAGCTCTGCCACTAGCCTATATAGGAAAGAAATTTGGCAAGTATAGCATTATTTTTAGTAGCATTAATTCGGTATTGAATCAGTAAATGAAAGGCCCTACACAGATAAGAGTTTGTTTTATTTTGTTTTTTTATTTTTTTGTTTTTTTTTTGCATCTAGCTTAATTGGATTTTTGATTATTAATTTTAACAAGATATATATGTCCAAACTTTATTGACCCAAAACTAATTAATTTCTTCTGACAGGAGCATGAAAGATTAAAATCGTCCTAACAAAGTTAGGTTTCTGAATAATTGAAATTTACTTTTGTTGAAATTGAAATAGACGACCAACATTGTTGGCGTGATAGTTACAGAAAAAAAAAACATTGTTGGCGTTAATTAGCTTGAAAATATATCACGAGCCGTGTTGCAATTGGAATGTTAAATGTCACTACCAAAAGCGAAAACCACAAATAATTGTTGGTGCCCATTAGCCTAACTTTCACACCCTCTCTCCATTTGCACAAATGAAAGGAGGGTATGAACTAATTAACATTACTTTTGCACACACGAGAGGAGGGCACGAACTAATTAACATTTAATTACATTACTTTTGGTTTTTGATGGATAGATAGTTTATACAACATATACACTTTTGATTGACCCACACAACTTTTAAGTTTTAACCCGTTTTAAAAAAGAGTACTTACGCGCTAAAACATTTTTTTCTTGTGCGTCAATGAAGTTGGTATAGAAATTGTTCAAGGTTCATATATATAAA
>AWWV01007563.1:0-27485 GCA_001974805.1 Corchorus capsularis
AATGGAAATTTTAATTTAATTTAATTTAATAAATTGATTAAAAATTTGTGTGTTTTTGAGTGCACGCCGAGATTGAAGAGAGACACATGTGCACGCTGAGAAAATGACGGTGATGAGATAGAGAAACCATTAAATAGGCCCCCTCCCTTTCTCTTCCTCTTTCCCTCTCTACCAATTTTTCATTATCAAAAAAACAAAATAAAAAAGTAAAAGGAAAAGGAAAAAAACCATTACAAAGCATATTGCAAAAGTAAAGATTCCACACCCGACTTAGATTCTTTTGTTTTTCTTCGTCCAAAATTATTGAAAGGTAGATATATAAAAGTTTAAACTTTTGTCTTCATAATCTTTTACTAATTCATAAGCTAAACATATATATATATATATTTTTTATATTTACAAGTTAAGTGCAAAGAACGGAAGTCCAAGGTCTCATATTCTGATCTTATGATTAGATTAGAACCTCCATTTAGGGATATTGGTTAACTCTAAATTAATAAATTAACATATTTAAGTCCCGTGAATTGAAAGGAGACGCAATATGATTACAAAATACCAACCGAGTAGTACCAAGAAGTTAAAATAAGTTTTTATCTTGAGATTGTATAATATGCGAGTCTCAAAATATGTGAAAAGAAAGTTGCTTTCATTTTACATATCAAAGATGGATAGAGTTTTGTACCCAAGAATGGGAAAAATACTATAGGATTTGGAAATTTTAAATTTAGAAATGAGATTTCATATTGTCTCCTTTCATTTTCATCATATTCGGTGAAACATTACACTTTAAGCTCGTCACTATGGAAAAGGTCATAATTTAATTTTTATCCTTTCCAGCTGACTACACTTCTCACCTGATCTGTTCGTTGACTTTTCCCACCTTTCGGACCAAATTCCAAAGCAAAATAAAAAAAGAAAAAGAAAATGAATCATTTGACTCTGCATGATTCATAAAACCAGTTTTTAGCACTGGAGAGCGATAAAAAGGAAAGTTTCAGCTCTAAACAGAATTTTTTCTATTGCAATCAACTTATAATCAATCAAAGAACCAACTTGTTACAGAAAATTTTGACAGTTTATGTTTTGCAACGATTATGCAAATATTACAAGAGATTGTTGGGGGAACTTATGTCTTGAACTTATACGCTGCGCTATTATGTCTTTGTATGAAAGAATCCAAAGAAGAAATAACACCTGATGGGATATTGGAACAAAAACCATTACATGATCATCTCTTTCGCGCTACCGCTATGTTGTGGAAGCTTTTTTCTTTCGCATTGTCCAAAATGCAGCATGGTAATGGTTCTGCAAAAACAACAACATAAGCAGAAAGTAAATATTTAGGACCAAACTTCCAAATGTAACTGTCTGAATAGCATTATGTAAAGATAGACAGCTGGTACTAGCAACATCTAAAGCCTAACGCTCATGTATAAATGCTTCTCGGTGCCATTGATTGACACATGATCCACTGGCTAAGCACATGTGAGTATAACCAAACAAGCACGGATGAACTGAATATAAAAGCTGGATACTACATTAGTAGAGTAAAACACATTTGGAATCATATAATCTTTGACGGAAATCTACTAAGTGCGATATGCATTTGCATTAACATGATGTCATGAAAAGATGAGAACCGGTTCCATTTGGATTTAATAATATAGAACATGAAGAAAACGGGAAATTACCCAGAGGACGAAGTTAGAACTTACTTGCATCATGGATCGTGGATTTGTAGTATAGGTTGTTTCAATGGTCTGTTCTTTCTGCAGTCCATGAACATTCACACTATCAATCATAGCTGTTCCTTGACGTACTTTGCCAAAAATAATTGCACAAAAAATTGCAAGGGACGAAAAAAACAAAAAGGGTGCAGGTATATGTTACCTCCAGCTGAAATCCATAATGAAAAGCAACCTTCTTTACATCTTCCAAACTTAACTCGACTGACATCTCCTATCATGAGGGGGGAAAAAGACAATGAAAAGGGGTAAGGAAGGAAGATTTGTGAGGTGAGTGTAGCAACAATGTTTACAGCTAACAAGTGCTTAGCCATAAAAGCGCTTGCAATAGAACTTACATCTTCCTGACCATACATGTCTGCGAAGTGATACAATAGAGGTCCCAAGTTTATCCAAACCTGTCATTCAACCAACCATTTTAAGCAATCCAGAAGCAGCGTGAAAGAATAAAACGAATATAACCATAGGAAATTTGGTGAAAATGTTCAAGGAACTCACTCCCCCCTCTTTCAAAATTTTTGATATAATTTCAATGTACTCAATAATGTTGTGTGCTGTGTCAATGAAGAAACAAGTGACAACAGCGTCCCAGAATCCTGAAGACAGCATGAAAAAAATCCATATAATTTAGCAATCCTTATACACATGGTAATACAAATTTATATCTATACAAAACCGAAAGACAATACTCCAGTGAGTAGTGATTGACACATTTATTTTATTTTCCAAGTTATTAAAAAAAGAAAAAGAAAAAACTGTCTAATACATTCCATAAATAGAGATAATACTTGTCAATGCTAGTTGTCTACATGCAGTAGCCTTTCATGTATAAATGCACTTCTCTAGATTAGGTATGGAGTCAATTCTAGGGTGATAAGTTTAATCATTCAATAAAACAACTACAGGTAGTAGGGAAAAGGAGTAAGATATAGCCTGGCAGTAACAGTGGTTTTACCAATCTGACTGGAATCATTATAGACTTCAACAAAATCTCCACCACACATAGAAAAACCTTCTGTAATCCCTGCACTGAAAGCAACCATAAAAGTCAATGGCAACTGAGAAATGAAAGTCAAATAATATCGTGGAAACCACAAATACCAACAAAATTGTCCATTAAAGACTTTGCAGGCTGATAGGTTTATGAACAATAGAAAAACCTGTAGTACTCATAGTCTTTTATATGGATTGTTTTCTGGAATTAGCAATTCACAAAAAACAAAAATGAAAAATAAGTCACCAATTGACCATAACAGATGGAGCATCTCCTATGCACTGGAGTTGAAAAACTAAGCTTCGGTAAGTCATATTGTGTAGAACAGAACAAGACAAGTGAACATTGTTGTATAAATAAATATATATACCTTGCTGGATGAATATCTGGTATTGAAACTGGACGAAGTTGATCATTTTCTGAACGTGAATTGCAATTGCTGTGGATCCAAGGATGTATTGTCCATTGTCCAATTGCCTCGGTACTGGAAAATGAAATAGAACAAATAAATAATGTACGTAGTTTATGCTTCTTGAGACAATGAAGGGTTAAATGTACCAGAAACTCCAACTCTACCTAGAGGTTCTGGTATGCATAAACGCAGAAATGAGGTCAAGTTCTTACTGATTAAGAATAAAACTTGAGCATATCATCATGTAGTATGAAAATTCGTTTCCCTGACTTATGAAACCTGTTATACGAAATTAAATGTTAAACACCATATGGTAGTCTCTATCAACACTAAGCTGTAAGAGGTTGACATCAAACACATACCCAGACATGAAATCTCTAGGGCTAGCCGCCCAAGTCCAGCACCAGGCACCAAACATGCAGGAGGGCTGTTACAAAACATATAAGGTATTATTACACTAGTAAAACAAATTAAGGACACATACCACATAACAATACAGTTATGACCACAGCCATTGGAATCTTAAATAAACAGGAAGTTTGGCTTTTTTATCACGATAGTACATCCAAACTGACAACATTTACTACACTAAAAGACAAAATGCATTTCCATGGCATGTTAAAAAATAATGGTATCATCAATATTATTAGAAAAACAAGAGTATGCTTTTTGCTGAGTATCAAAGGCCTATTTCAAAATAATAAGTTAAGATGGAAAATTGTACCTCTCCTTAGAGCGATTGGGAAACAGGGCATCAAGTTCTTCAAGAATGGGCTTGTAACACTGATCACGTTCTCTTTTTCCCTGTAATATAACGTAATGATTCCACAGTATTCAAAAGAACCACAAGAAAGTAACTTCTAAAAGCTTGTCCTGAATATCATACACAAATTGACTCCATTCAATCAATTGAAATAAGATAAAAGCAATACCTCTGCTGCCCAGTCTCTAACAATGTTCCTTACTATACAACGGACCTGATAAATTAAGAATCAGACATGAATTTCAATGTGTTTTAGTTTGTGTGAATACAGCAAGTTTATAGAATATATTAAAAATGCAAAAGCAAGAGTAAAGACATTATAGATCAGGAAATACCCCAAAAAACAGATCATATTACTTATTTACTACAGAGCTTTTGAATATTTCTTTGTAATTAATCGTGTTGGGTAACGAGAGCTTATCACCCAGTAAGTTTGTATCATTATCTACCAAATAAACATTAAGCAACCATAAGTAAGAAAATATCACCCAGAAAGCATGACTAGCTAGTGCTTGCTAAAATCCCACTATGAAGTAAATTTTTTACTATGTGCCTCAGAGATAAAACAACATATCATATATGCAAAGGATCACTGCCAAAGTGTTAAAATGGCAGAAAAGAAAGAAAGATAAATACAAAGTTCTCAAATCATTCTCTTCCTCAAGAAAACTAAACCTGCATAATGCTAAGAAATTCCAAATCTAAATTTATAATTATGGCTGCAAATTGCAAGCCAGAATAAGTCCAGATTATAAACCTTATCATACTATTTTAAGAGAAACTAAGTATTTACTTGAGGTTGCGTAAAAATTATGAAGACTAAGAATTCAATTCAAAGCTCAACAGCAAAAGCACCAAACATACCTTATCAACGTCAACCAATGGAACATTCAACTGCAATGATGGATCCAACCAGTCATGTGGCGATGGAAAACCCTGAATTTAAAACCAGACAGGCAGGGATAGTTAGGATAGAATAGCCAAATAAAGAAACAGAATAATTGTTTGCATACTTGAACAGATTAAAGGCATTAATGACAAAGAAAGTGCATGGAATGCTTTTTTGAATCTACCAAAAACAACGAACTGCCTGGAAATTAAATGTACATTCTTTACATAAGAACTATGTTATGTGTGTCGTGATATATTATCAAATGGTCAATCATTCATTTACATAAGAACTAAACATCCTACCAATGATCTCCAAAGGAAACTTTGAGCCAGTAAGTACCTACCAGACAAGAACTAGTTCACAGAGTTTATAAGGAAAACTGGATTGCATTTATTATAACATACGAAGAAAAAGACAGAGACGCAGGGCACAAAGAAATTAAAGCAATGAAGGGTTTGGGGAGGAAGAGGGGTGGGGGGAGGGGGTTTACAAACACCAGAACTAATTAATGAAGGGCTTATTGGCATCTTTAAGCAATCATTTAAAGTTACCAGATTGAATTCATCTTATTAACATTCAACATCTCATTTTCCTTAGTTAAAGATAATCACTATGAAAGAATCAAATGGTATTACATTCCCACTAGAATCATTGACATCATTTCCACAACATGCAGCTAGGTCTTCGTCATCTTCTGCTTCTCTGCCACAGCTTTCAGAAATAGGTCCATGTTGATGTTCACTTTCCACCTCCTGCAGCTATCTACAAAAGTCAAATTTCTAAATGAAAAAGAAATAAAATAAAAACCAACCAGACATTAGAGATTGGATACTTTTTATTTAATCAACAAGCAAATACAGATAATCATATGCCACAAAGACCCATGAGCAGTCACCTCTGCTGTTAGATTGTTCGTTATGTTAGTCCTTTCCGGAGAACAAGCTTGAGAATGGTTACAACAAGACATTCTTCCACTGGTTGATGGAGACTGATGAGAGCAAGCATTTCTCTCCTCAGAGTGGCAATGCTCATGTTGAAAGTTGTCCAAGTGTTGATCCTCACAGACATCCTCATCCTGGCTCATATCTAAAGGAGGCTCGAATGCCTGCCAAAAAGATTACCAATTATAGCAGTCTATGTATATCTTCTTTCAAATCATCTCACCTCGTTAGGAAGTGAACTAACAGAATTGTACTATGACGCACCTGAAGCATGTTAAATATGAAAAATGAATTGATTGAAATACACCTGCAGCATTACATATGAGAAATTACATTTTGTCAACAAGTCAAAACAAGCTTTAATTTGGATAATCAACAGTTTCCTCATCCCTGAAAGGAAAGTATAAACATAACCCTAGCACTTATACAAATTGTTTACTAGAGGCAAATCTAGTGACTGTACTTTCACAAAAGTTTCAGTAAGGTATAATGTGAACCAACCAATGAAAAACGAGTTTCAGGATACAATTAGCAGAAGACTGTTTCTCAATTAAGACAGCATAAACTGAAACCAATATTAGATTACTAAAAAGCAAAGAGGAACTTAAATAGAACATTACCTTCTCAGACTTTGGAACTTTGAAGGATAATGGGGCAATAAAGCCTGAAAAAGTAACACAACCAATTAGGGACAATATAAGGCGGCAACAAGAAAGGCAACCATTACGAGGAGAATAATTTTCACAAAATGTTGCTGCTCGACTGAAGATTTTGCAGCATATAACAATATAAATGACAATGTCATCTTTAGAAAAGACCAGTCAATTTCTAAGCAATGTTACTCGTAATAAAGTACAATTAAGTAAAAGGCAATAACTGATTGCAATACTGAGAGTCTGAGACAGATGAATAGATATTTATTATGAATGGGCATGATCCAACTAACCCTATGACCAAAATAAGCATGTCTTGGACATCCTAAAGTGCTACTACTAATAGATAGCCATCAACGGTATACAAATTTAAGAGATCACTAGCAGCAAAAATAAACTTAACCATTAGTCAAGCACAGAAGAGCACCTTGTGAGCAGGTGGAAGCTTCTTGTAAGATCTTTCATATCTTCTGACATCCTCTTCGGCAGCCTCAGGATAACTATGTAAATCAGTCCATGCAAGAAAAAAGTTAAAAGATCATTGGTCAGAAAGGGGTCTGCCAAAGAAACCATCAAAAGATCTTCAAACCAGAACAGGAAAAGGATCATCGTGAAGGATACTGTGAAGCAGCAGGCAGCAATGAATCAAAAGCAGAACATATGGCATGTTGAAGCCAGTTGAAAACATAAATACTAGCAGATAAAAGTAATAATAATAAGGTTCTCCTTGGTCATACTCATTCCTTTAGATACTTGCTCCAGCTTCATAAGACAGAACACAAAAAGGCCATTGTGTAGAAGCAGCTGAATATTCTTGAAAATCCAAAAGTTTAGCTTTATTAAGTAGAAAATTTGCATCATTTTAATTTCATATGAAGCAATTATGAACGGATGCCTCCTACCTTTCAGTCATCTTCTCATTTAATAAAAATATAATCAATTTTTCTTTTAGAAATCTTCTGAGAAGTAAAAAACAGATAGCACAAGTAACAAATTGCAAAAGCGAAAGAAAATGGAACAACAAAATCAAAAGAAATTTGTATATGACATAAGTAAATGGCTAAAGAAAATGCTTCAAATCACATTAATCAACAATCCGCCCTACATTTTAAGCTGGTTTACACATAAAATTCATGCATTTATTAAATTCAGCTTACTGCAAGTTAGCATTTAATTTCCAATTTGCAGATTGCATTTGGTTAGATTCCACTTTAAGAGTAGTGAAACCTCAGCCGAAATCCAAAATAAACATAAAAAGCTTATATCTTTTTTTCCCGATGCTTCAGTTCAGAAACTGAAATTTTTCCATAAAGAAAATGATTCTACTGAAATTTCAATCGACGACTCCCGATAAACATTAGAGCAGAAAAAAATCAAAAGAAAAAAACGCACTTGAGATAGGCACTAACGATACGGCGAAGAGATTTAACTTCAAGAGCTTCTTCAAGCTTCCTTTGACGATGCCGCTCTTCGTCTTCTTCAACTTCCCCGGACATTTCTTTCCCTTTTGTCGTTCTTTTCTCTTTTCTCACTGGTCGCAAAAATCCTTCTTTTCAGAGCAGAAACTCCAAAGTGTTTATGTGACTAAAGCGTGCGGTTCGCCAAGTAACTATGGGTACTCCTTACTTTTTCTTTTTTTTTTATTATTATTAATTTTTTTTTGGCGATAATTTTTTTTTTTATTATTAATTTTTTTAGTATTAATTAATTAATTTATTAGACCTAAGAAATTGGGTCCTTTTTTTTTTTCTTCTTCTTCTTCATCATATAAAAAGCTTTTTTTATAGGAAATGAATGAAATGAAATAAGGTAATTACATACTTTTTTTTCTAATTTTTGACCAGAAGGTAAATACATACTTTGACTGTGTAAATACTAAATACTGACTTGTTCGAGTAAAGGGCATCAATTAATTAAATAGAAATTTAATTAAACTTCTCAGTCACCAAAAAATAAACTTTTAGTTCGTTTTTTAATTATGGCAAAAAATTGAGGAAAAGAATTGTTGCTTACAACTTATATGCCTGAGAAATGGGGTAATAATTTAAATATATGAATGCCAACTTGTTGAATGTTGATTTGAGTTTTAACTTTTAAGTATAAAATGTTTTTAAGGAATTGATGGAGTTAAATCAGTAGCTACACAAGTATATACTGTTTTCACTTGGCATGTTTTAGTGCACATGATGATATTTGCATTCTATACACCATTCATAGTAATGATTTAACCAATGATTGTTGCATTGTTAGACTGAGTGAAAAGAATTTCTTTTTCCTATCCGATATTCAAGATTTTGTTATGATAAATTCAGATTCAATCCGGGTCACGCACCTTAGTTTGATGGGTGAGTCTACTAATGTGGGTGACTGCGTACGCAAAGTCTCGGACTTAAAATCTAGTTAAGGTAGAATAAGTCATTTACCATTTGATCAAACTCCACGTCGGTTGAGTGAAAAGAATTTGTTATCTAAGATAAGATCTCGAAGTCTTGTGAATTGACGACATTATTTCCCTATTTAGAATTTAACTCGCCTCAACTATGAATTTAGTTAGAATGTATATATTGTGATTATTTGATGTCATAGTTTGAACTAGTATCAAGTATCAAAATCCTTTCATAATTACAACCAAAATGCCCATTTCTGTTTTCCTCAAAATTTTGAAATTATAGAAAATATATAAAATCTTTTTTTATTATTGTTCTTCTTGGTGATATTCAATCCTTTAACCAGACGATCTTATTATTGGTGATATTCAATTCTCTAACCGAACGATCTTATTGGTTAAGATCATGGTGAAATGTTGCGAGTAATTCATCTAATAATTTCTTCTTATATTGTGGCTTGAAAATTCTTATAATTAAAAATCATTTGCATTTATTGTTATATTGGACAAATAGATCGAAGGTCACTAACTCACTTATCACTTAATTGTGGCTGCTCATTTAAGGGTCTAATGTTTCTAAAAATATTCAGGTTTGCGTGCGGTTAAAAAAACTCAGATCAGAGCCCAAAATTACAAAATCGACTCAATTAAGGGTATGTCATCAAATTCATAAGCTTAATTAGGAATTCATATCAGGGTTAAATGTTGACGGGGGGCCTTTAATTGAGCCAATTTTACAACATTGGATCTTTATTTGAGTTTTTTTTTCTTTTTAACGATAGATTTTAAATTGAATATTTTCGTAAATATTGAGTCTTTATTAGAACATTTAGCCAAAACTCATGATATTTCACCTTTGAGACTAAACAAAAGTCTATAAGTTACTCTACTACTACTAAAAATGAATTTCAACATATTGCATAAATTCATCGGAGTTTAATGCCACTATAACAATTTGATTAGTATGAAGTTTGAGGAATGTTCCCAATGAAAAAAAAAAATCACTATATATAGATCCATTTTCCCTTTTCACATCTACCATCTTTTTGTTGTTTTGCATCAACACATCTACCATCTTTGTTAACAGTGATGAAATTACTTAGCCTTTTCCCCTATATTATTCCATACTAATGTCCATATTCCTGTTTTCTGAATTGTATTTTAGTACAAAAAATATAGTAGGTAGTTTAACTTTATCTTAAAAAAAACACACTTTAAGATAATTAATTATTATTAATTAATAACATAAAAATAAAATTTGATGATCAGCAGCACCGGCCTACCGGGTACCAAATTTAATTAAACAAAATTGGGCTTTTGATTTGGACCGGGTCTAAAGCAGAGGTGTATTACAAATCTACAACAACCCAACCCAATCGAGAAAAGATGCCCAGGCCCAGCTTTTAAGTTAATGTTTTCTCCTACTCCAATTGGGATTGGGAGAAGGGGGCAACCGAGTGCTCTATATATATCTGTGACTTTGTATCTTGTTTTAAGTAATCAACTAGAGTCTAGACTCAAAATTCTCCTGTCTTTCTCTCTGACACAACAAAAGTTAGTAAAAGCTTTCTTTTGTTTTGTTCTCTTCTCCCATCGCAGCACCCAAACACAATGGGTTCGTTGTTTGAGTTGCTATCCAGAATTTACTCTACTCTGGATCCTCTTCATAATCTCTCTCCCAGTATTGTATCTGATTTGACAGAGAATTACGTGGGATTATGTTGTCTAGGGATGGCATCTGCCATGGGGATTTATTTGAACATAACTTGGAACATCGGAGGTTGGCTCACTTGGTTTGCTTAGGGTTATGATGGGACGATATTTGGGATTTTCAGTCTTCATGGCATTTTTGATTGGAGCAGTTACGTTTCCTAGCGGCAGAGGATACTTTTACGTTGCTTGCTTGCTTTCCACTGCTGCCTTCAACTTTCTCTGGCTCCGTTTTGCTGTCTCATCGCCCATGTCCCTGTCTGTGGGAAAGTTTGTAGAAATCTACTTGTCCGGTATTGGGATCTATGTGGTCTTCGCCATGTTCTACACTCAAATCACAATTCACATGATGTTAGCAAGTTTGGAGTTGGAGAAATAATAAGACAAAACCAAACCATTGAAAAAAATCATTTTTTTTTTGTAATAGTGGAATGAAACTCTGATGATTTTTTGTAGTGAAAGGTCTGTCAATAAAAAGAATGGTGATACTTCTTTTGGCATTCTGGTTCTGGGGAGGAAGGAATGACTGTTTGGGCGGGCTTTAATTAGTGACACTTGTGATTTCATGGATTTTGACCATGCCTTTTATCATTGTAATGTAATGTTGTTTTGTAAATTTCAGGATTTTGCTTGCAGCAATCTTGTGTTAGCAACTTTGATGAAAGAGCATATACTATTATCCTCAAAGTCCTTGTAATAATATCTTAATTGGCTATAGCCTGTTCTGTTTGCTTGTGCTTTGTCCAAGCGATAGAATTTGACCCAATTGTTAATAAATTGATTATTCTTGCAAATATTAGCTCTTTGATGATATAGTTTCTTTTTTAATCCTTTCAAATCAAGCCTTTTGTATTCTCACTCCTGACATATATTGGCTTACAAAAGGAGAATAGAAAAAGATATTCATTCACAATTTCACATAGGCTTTTAATCACTCTGAACAAAATTAAGTAATTTGGATCAATTTGAGACAACTATGGATGATCTAAATTACTAGGACTAGGATAATACTTCTGTTTTGATAGGCAAAAGTCAATATATTCAAAAGCTGAAAAAGCAATACAGCAAAGTAATAGGCCTGAACAGACCAGCCACAACAAAACAGAGCACCATGCCCACCACTAACAGCAAACAAAAGCAGGTAAAAACACTATCCAAAAGCACAGCAAAATTGAAACAAAAGTAGGAAAAGTGGCCATTTCCATTACAACAATATATGAAGTACAAGTGAACAAAGTAATCATCATATGTATCCCCTAATCATCATATGTAATTGGGATTTCAGCCAAAAGAAATCATATGTACCCGTATATGTATATTGGGGATTTCAGCAAAAACAAAAGAATCATATGTACTCTAGATATCTAAGCCTCACAAAACTCTGTCAATTCTTAGCTAGAAGATATCTAAGCCTCACAAAACTCTGTCAATTCTTAGCTTGAAGAAGCACACTCATAACCACTTCAAAAATTTCATCGCCACAAAAGAAATTGCCCCAAAGCCGCACAAAGATTTCCAAACACCTGTTAAAGACAAAAGTATCTTAAGAACCCCATACCCAGATTTCAGGTTCTTTATCCCTAACCAATCCCGGGCAAACTCGCAGGAATACTTTGTCAAATCAGTGCCCCAAGAATACAGTGTTGTGCCCCAAGAATACAGTATTGTGCCCCATCCTGGTTTTCCGATAGAAAAATCCATCCACTCCACATAAACCTCGGCAACCCCTTCTTCCCTTAGTGGTGTACCGACCCCTGACTTGAGGTGTTTCACCAATCCATTGACATATATCTGGGCATAATCAAGTTTGGCCTCAAGTTCCCATTTCTGGTTTCCACCATTAGGCCATCCTGTAGCAGCAACTATTAAGGGAATATCACCGTGCCCTGCCCCAACCATGGCATTTATGATGGAATCAACCATCATGTCAAAAAGATTGTGATATCTAACCCCACCCACTAAATCATCTCTGTAATTAAGTGGGCAATTTTGAAATAACGCAAAACCGATTGTGACTCCACTATTCAGCCGAAACATATGGTATGGGTATAGGGTTATCAAAAACGATGAATTAATTTGGCCCAACAATTGATGCAAAGGTTTGAACAAGAGATCACCTGCGGGTTGTTGGAACTGTGCAGATGAGGGTGGGAATGCGGTAGTAACCGTGGATTGGAAGGAGAAGGTGGTTGACACCTGAATATTGCTGATTCCCAATTCTCTCAATACAACATAGACATTCCATATCGCAGGGATCAGAAAGCAATCTAAAACATCCTCGCCAACCGAGATTATTCTGACATTGGAAGATGGAAATGGAACCACCACATGGGTGTGAACCCACTCAGCTGCAAATGATCGGTTTCTGGCCATGGCTGGTAGGGATTTATTTGGAATGGATAGAAACAGGGATTTGGTGAATCGGAACAATTGGACCAGCGAGGGATCATAATCGGGAGGGAGTCGGACATGGGTGATCTTGCTGGAGATGATGGAAGAAATCGGCGGTGGATTTGTGGCGGCGGAGACCGTAATTCCCACCGACGGAAGACCAAAACCCTGACGGAGGACACAAAACAGGGGAAGTAAGAAAAAGATACAAATCTTTGCCATCATCGTCTCCCAATTCGTCCAAGGAAGGAGAATCGGGAGAAGATACTATTTTCTCAAATTTTTTCCCCAATTCTTCGAACTGAGAGAGAAGAAATTGGGTTTTTGTAATAAAAAACAGAGATGGTCCTCTTCTTCGACATTCTGCTGTTTCTCGAACTCAACAGTCTTGGGCGGGATTTGTGTTAATTTTTTTTCATCTAAAACGCCGTAGTTTTAAGACATTTAAGAAATTAAGAAATTAAATAGTAACTATTAAATAGAAATTAAATAGTTACTTCGATCAAAAAAACATAGTTACTATTATTTTCTTAAAATCAAATTATAAAAAAATAATTTATAGTATAAAATCTCATTATTTATTAAACGGGTTCGGGTAGCAGGTACCGATACCCTATGGTTACTAACTGTACCCTATCCGAACCGTGATGGATAATAATACTCCCTCAGTCTCATATTATCTATCCATGTACCCTATCCGAACCCGTGATGGATAATAATACTCCCTCAGTTCCATATTATCTGTCCCCTTTTGGGTCAAAGTTTCATAACTTTGACCTTTAATTTAAAAAAATTATATAAAAATAAATTTTAAAAAATTATGTTTTGATTAAGTTAAGTGTTAAACTTTTCAAAACATATTTTTTGAAAATTTGATTGTATATATATTTTTTGAAAGGGGTTTGCCATTTACCGCCCCCTTTTTAATTACAAAAAATTATAAAAAGGTCAAATGTTTAATTGGTTTGACCCAAAAGGGACAGATAATATGAGATGGTTCAAACCCTACTTGAATCTGATTATTATAAGACACCGTAACCCTATTAAATTAGGTCAAATAGTGCCGGATTCCCATTTACAGGTACCTAGAAGTGGCAAACGGGCAAGTCTGGTTGGATTCAGGTTTACGTTAAGTCGGGTTCATTTCGGGTTTGAGTTAAAATTAGGTCAAGTTAAATTCAGGTTCGGACCATCGTGTTCAAACCATTTTCGGGTTTAGGTTGAGTTTTGAATTGATCATTTATCTTTCTTTACTGGGGTTATTTTAACAAAATTTGGCTTAATTAGTATTGAATTCAGGTTTTTTTTTCGAGTTCGGGTTTCTTTCAAGTCAGTTTTTTTCAGGTTCGGAATTTCTTTAGATCGAGTTTTTTTGGATTCAGGTTTTTTCAAGTTTGGACGACTTGAGATAGTTAATTTTTTTTCATCAATCAGATTCAGTTTTTGTAATGAACAAAAAAAAGGCAAATTATACAATACACCGCCGGTGGAGTTTAGCAAACTACACAAGCGGGTCCTAAAGGGTGACAAGTATCCCTTAGGGACTAAATTGAAATATTTAAAACTTAATTAATTGAAATTGAAAAGGTGGACATGTGTCAACTCCACGACCCGCTCGTGGACTCCAAAATTTACACCACCGATTTATCATATAATCACCCAAAAAAATCGAGTTTAGTTGAACTTCGGATTTTTTAAACAGATTTTTTCGGGTCGAACTCAGCCAAACTCTAAGATGCCCCACCAAATATATCATCAATAACCCTTTAACTTTTAAAGGAAACGATGGTCGATGGAGTCGGATACTACATGTTTTGTTGGGTCTGGACCAGTGTTGGGCTAATATTTTTATTCCCCCTTAAACTATAAACCCGGGTAAGATTGATCAATTTATTCCCTCCAAAGTCCAAAAATTCATCAATTTAATATATCATAATAATATTTTTCAAGTATTATTAAGTAACTAAAAACATGTTCAAAGGTACTTTGATAAATTATAAAACAAAATGAAGAATTAATGATTTGATGAGTTAATTTTCACATAAACAATGGTGGCAGATATCAATGAGTGACAACAAGAAGGCTGGAGAATACATGGATGGAGAAACCCAAGCCATAGGCCACAGCTAGTGTATTTTCCACAAGCATATTGACAAACAAATAATCATACCAAAACTATTAACAGGTCATAATGAGAACCAGAAGGCAGATAAATCAATTAGCAGGATTTCTATCTTTCTTTCCAGCAAGAATCATAGATATATGGAGGCCTCTGCTGAAAGCTTGATTGAAGAGCAGTCGTGTTTGGAATGCGGATACCGATGGGAGCCATGATAAAATGGCAATGGGTGTGAAGATCAGCAATCCCATTATGTAGTCGTACGCTCTGGCCAGCTCCTTTATTGGTCCCCAGATTAGGTTCTGTAGCAAAGGCCTGCATGCTTGCCCAATCTAAGGGCAAAGAAAAGGAATGTATTGGCTTAATGATCATATATTATCACCTTTATCTGCATAATACATCTACTCTTGGTTCTTATGAATTTGTAGAATGCATAAACCTTATGCTTTTTCAGGTTAAAGATGGCATTTCATCAGTGTAGCTTAGAAGAAAATCATAAGATTTGCAAGAAACTTACCAGAATAAAGGCCCATCCAGTGGGCATAAAGGCAAGGATGGATGCAAATAAATCTGACACGCTGAGGCCGCTGAATTTGAATAAGATAATTATGATTGCCAAGAAGAAAAGGAAAACCAACCCTTTGAGCATTCTGAGTACTAGCTGCAGGTCCATATGGAACATATACGCTCTACGCACTGATACCATCTATATTGATGTGGAGAACATACAAACAGAACATTTAGTCAATTTTTATGTCCGTCAATAAATTTCAGCAGGAAAAACGGGATTGGGGATTCTGTCACCTGTTTTTCTCAACAAAAGAATAGATTCAGTAGTAAGGAATGAAATAAAGGACATAATAGATCAATATGCAAAAACATGTAGGACATGTACAGAAACACGCCCAGCGTCTGCACCCACATTCACATGCACATGAAGGTATTTTCCAACTATAAAATGGAGGAAAAACTTCAGGCAACTTCATTAACCTATTCCTCCTAAGAGATACTACATACTTTCAATTTCTTTTGCGTACCTTTGGCACTATAAGTAGTACTAAGACAACACACCAGGAGAGTCCATAAACCTGAAAATACAATACAAGTACTAAGCTTAGGTTTGGTAAATCTACTTGTAAAGAGAGAAAATCTTCCAGAGGCCTAAATGGATAAAAAATTTGAACAGTATATAGTTTGCTGGCACATTACCAGAAAACTCCTACGATGATGGGCTATATCGAGATGGTAGACTATTCCATACTGGTAGAAGAAAAAGCGAAGCGCAAGAACAATCTCAAGCACCCTTCCCCTTAAGCTTGTATATCTAAGGTGCTCTTGTTCTTCATCCCACCATGATTCCCAACTTTTCTCCGGCTGGATACCAACGCCACCATGAATTCCCATCCACCGCTTCCAATCTGTCCAATCATCCACTGTCTTTTGCCATTCAAAACCAGAAGGATTAAATATAAAGGGAGCAAATAACCAGGATCCAACCAGGAACCACATTGAGAAGGTGATAAACAAATAAAGACTTGAACTTCGATATGATTTGCCATAAGCTTCATATATGATAAGCAGTAGAGCCAGTTCTAATGCTTTCACAAAGTGACTTCGAGAGTACAGCCTGTAGTTATCAGCAAACTTAGCATGTACAACAACAAAACCACGTCCAGTAGCTCGATATTTAGAACCTCCATGCAAAATTGTTCTCCCAAAATAATGTGCTTTTGTTCCAAGCTGGAATGTGAAGAATAAAGAAGCCAGCTGCAACTGCATCATGATAAAATCACCCAAAGCAGTGAGGAACCCTTTCTCCAGGCCAATCTCCATTAACATGGGCAGTACCATCAACATGCCCATCTGAATGAAGGACTGTGTAACTAAAGCTGCTTCTAGGGTCTTGTCCTGTTTTATGATGGGATTCTCAAGGATCTCTCTTTCCAGTCCACTAATAACCATGTAAAGACGTCCATAAAGGAATAAAAACACAATAAGGACAGTGACCTGAATCACAGAAATATGTATCAAATTATACAAAAGATACAAGCAGGACCCTTTGCAAAGCAGAGTTCAAATAACAAAACTATTGCAGCTTAATATTATCCAAGTGCCTACACATATATGAAAATTGAGAGAATAGGTCCCATTGACTTCAAACTTCAAATCATATGCTATATGAGAGATGAAGCAACTTATGAAACAGCTATCCTAAAACAGAACTGCATCTTCAACATTAATGGTTCTAAACCTAGAAATCACCCAATAGTTTCATAAACCTTTATCCAAAGATATCATCATCAGACAGGCTAATAAGGTTACAACCCATGCCCATCTAAAAAAATAAAATCTATCTAGTCAGGATTTAAGTTTACAGTAGCAAAAATGTTATAAACATAGAGAACCCAGGGATATATGTATTTGTGTGTGTGTGTATGTATGTATGCACACACATGCACGTACCAGGCTGTTAAAATAGAAGCCAACTGTTGTACAGTAAAATGACAGCATTCTGAAGAAGTCAAATCGACATCCAAGACGGTGTACATCACGACTGAGTGTTTGTTCCCCATTTCCGTTTGCAACTTTGGCCTCAAAAAGTGATATCTGATTCATCCCCACATCACGCCCTTTTCCAACTTGGATATAATCATGGTGTGTAACATATCCCCCACGAAGAGTCGAATTGAACCCTGAAGAGTTTTAAGCAATTAATCAGTATATGAAATACATGACCTGGGGTATTTCAAAGGTTGACGATTACCTGCAAATATGTCCTCGCTTAAGTTTATTGTTTTTGAAGCCTTGCTTATGCCACCCCTCGTTATGTGAAAGATTCTATCAAATATATCTGGATGGCCATAATGGAATCGCACCCTGAAAAGATAATCATTTGAAACTACACTGATTATAGTAGAAATAAGTAAGCTCATAGGTAAAACATTTACATTTTATTTGAAACAACTATCAATGTGTTGGACGATCAGACTTCTATGAAAAGCATAGATAGGAAACAGCCCCTTTGCATGTGCGCACAAACACACACAAAAAGGAATCAGCCCTTGAGAAAGTATAGCTGAATTTCATGTCACTCAAAATGATCACATGGGAGAATTTGATTTTGAATATACTATCATACTATAATGAAGGGAATCAAACTTATTTAAAACTCAAGCTTAAATTGAGGATGAAATTTTAGGCTTGACTTGATCTACTTGCAGCCTATTTAGAAGTTAATGAAAGATCCATCATGTTTAATTTGGATTCTTTTGAAAGCATTGCGAAAGATTTAATTTAAAACATTGTTACAATGAATCTAGGAATTATCCAATATATGAATATTAATTATGAATGTGACAAATGGCTATTTATCACTTTTATCGTGTGGGTTATTAGTTATTACAATAACAAAAAACACCAATACTAGTATTTTATGCACAAAGTTTAACAATCAGTCAATTATTATTATAATGATTAACTTTAGGTTTACCTCAATGGACTTGCCAAAAAGCGTTGACCAATAGTTACGAAGCTGGTCTCTTGGTTGGACATAAACCAAGCAAGTGATGACACACTGTACAAGAGAAACAAATAATGTGAGCAAAATAAGTACTTCAATGTTTCTTAAAGTAAAATTTTGTGCATGGACTCATTTTATCCACTATAAGAATAGTTAAACTTACAAAGATAAGTGGTAGTACTAACCTTCCTGTAAAGACATGCTCCCTTAAACCTAATATTGTAGGTTTTTGAGCACCATGGGAATGTGGGAACTCTTCCAATACATTTCTCATTTTATAAGCCTCTTCAAAGTAATTGTCCTAAAAAACAAAGTGTTAATGACATGGTGCAAATTTGCAAAATTAAGTTCCTTGAAATATGGCAGAAAGGCAACTACCTGGTTCATATCTATGGTCTGCAAGGCCTCTCCACGAGTAAATATAATGGCATGATTTTGATTTTCAGGTTTCCCTTCTCCAATTTTTGTTGGAGGACCTGGAAGTTTTATACGGTATATTTCCTAGAAGTAGAAATGCAATGCCAGGTTATTAAAAGTATAGAATTAGGTTATTTTTTACTCTTGGTGTCCGGCTTTCCATTAATAGATATGAAAGACAGCAGATAAAGCTACTACCCTATGAACATATTCCTGTGTAGCTGTAATTTTTAATTCGTATACAAAATTTATAAGCATTAATGCTGTGTGCATAATTATATCAAGCTATGACAGGAAGTACATTCTCTGAATCCAACAAGAATAAAATTGATACAATCTACCCCATTAGGTCTGTAAAATTGGGTAAGATTTGCCAGATTCTGAAAAGAGGAAGCATTCATATCAAGCTGGAACTTACTCTTTCACGACCATTGAATGTATCACCCTTGAGAAGAACAGAGTAATAAACTTTGTGAGTTTTCCCTTCAGCATTTCCCTTCACAGGCTCATCTACTTCATCAATGTAAGCAATTCGCAATGATGGATACCTGTAGAATTTAAAAATAAACAATAATGGTGTCAACAGTATGTTCATACAGGGAAGTTTATTCCTATGACATGCATTTGGAAGATAATTTACATCAGCATAAGATTTAGAATATCCTTTTGACGAGGATCATTTGAACTTTTGAGTGCTCCATATATCTGACAAGAAACGACATAGGTGAACTTCAAATCAGGTAGCACTTGCTTGCGAATTACATCATCCTCGCTTGAAATAGCTGAAAAGGAAGTGAACATAAAATTGATGATAACTATACGGCATGACATTCAACTGAACTGATAGATATTAAAATGCAACACTGGAGATAATATTTGGAATTTTTTCATCTCAAGTCTAAGAAAACCATAAATAAATCATTACCATCAGTGAATTCCAGAGAGCACTGAAGTTCTAGAGCCTTCTTGTAGTACATCATCCCTCGAACTGGTAGAAAACACAGGAAAAACAGATATGTCAAAAACCTCTAATGCCCATTACAATTTATGTGATTATATGACATATTACTAACTGACCATCACCAACCACACCTGATCTAGAGAGTGTCTGTCCTCTATAACTCACCCACTTACGAATATCCTCCCCGTTAGGTTTGAAATTCATACGTTCCAGGAAATTGGTCCATTCATCTAATTTACAGACATTGTTAGCTTAGTTCAAGTTATTCCACATACTAAACATTAATACAGTAATGGATATAGAACTGACCTGGATATATTGTCTTCAGGTAAAATAAAATTGATACCCCATCCTCATTTTCTTTATTGAGTTCTTGCTCAGAGTAAATAACATCTTCTTTGTAATGTGGAGTCAAAACACTAAGACAGTACATTGCAAAAATGAATTTATATTCAAGTTTCAAAAAAAACAACTAGTTTACAGCCATGACTTACCCAACTACAAGCTAATAATATCTAGACATTAATTTATATAATGCTACCTAAATTTCAACCACTCATGAAGCAAGAGTTGTAAATTAACTTTTAAAGTGATAAAGGAAACTGCTAGTGGATGGTACCAAAGCTGGTTTTTAATAGCAATAATCTCAAAATTGCCAAGAGTTGCTGACCTGAAGGAACGCATGTTAGTAACTTTTGGCGCACTTCGCATATTCATAAATAAGGAGTTTGCGAAGAAAGTGAGTCGACGACGAGCCTCTGAATTCATAGGAACATTTGTGCCAGATTCCTTGACAGTAAAAAGCAAACGGAGCCTATGGACCTGGCGAGAATTTTAGAACCTAACATTAATATATTTCTTTTGAGTTATGCAAAAATGATATTTATAAATAAATAGTTTCAGTACCTTCTCACTCCAAAATTTTCCTTTTATATCATTAATATTTATCTTTGTAAATCTCTGCCTTCTATTGTACTTCTGATAGACTTGATTGCGATTCTGATCTCCACCGACAGTAGATTTATCATTTATCATAACATCGAGCATGATAGTCTCCATCATGTCCTGGAGGGCTATGGTTATTCGAGTCTTGAATACTTTATCATCTTCATCATCCTCCATCTGTGACATACGACTCAATAAACAGGTGCTTAATTATCCGCATGAAAGAATAAGAAAGGGAATACAAAACAAGCTCAATAATTACCAAGATGTTTAGCAACTTCTCCAACTTTACAACCAGGGAAGGCATGCCCCTCAAGCTGAAGTTTTGCAAAAAAGTTCTGTCTTTTAAACTTTCATCAACAGCATCATAGATCTCCTCTACAATCCTGTAGCAGAAAGAGAAAATGCAGAAACAATCACAGACCATTAACTTTTACTAAAACAGTACAATAACTTTAATTGGCTAGATGAAATTTAGTGTTATGTCTGCAAGTTCAAGCAGGTACTTCAAATACTTCTGCCTTACTTCTTGTCATCTTCGTCTTCTAGAAGGCAATATATAAGATTCCCAAGCGTGTAGTAACAATCTAGAATGGCTGAACGGACATATTTATCACTCCCAATCATCCTTTTCAACTCAGCATCATCCTTTCCCTTATACTCTTTTGCTGTGTTTAATGCTTCCGGAATCTGTCATATGTAAAAGACTAAATATGTAAAGCAAGACTTGCATTATGTGATAAATAACAAAAGAAACACTTAAAGAGTGTTTACTTTACTGGCTAGCAAGAAGAGTGGCCACTGAACCATAGACTCGTCACTCAAAGGAACTGGCAAAAGCAGCAAATCTCGGTCCCTGGAGGTGAGAAAAGCCTAGTAATATTAGAAAATGTGCATGTATGGCTGTCTAAGAACATATAAGCTATGTTGCCAAAAGAAAATATAAAAGCTATAGGAAGAAGAAAAAGCTCTAACCTATTGCTAATCAGATCCTCCATTCGCATTGACTGTATGAACTCATTCCACATCCAAGAAAATTTTGCCATGTTCTTTGGTTCTTTTGAACGACGCTGGGAAATTAATGTAGTATTCATGTTTAGTGCAAAGAAATCAAGGAATTTGACAGTTGTGCTTATTTAACTTGATGTTAAACAAGAGTGACACATATCTATGAAGTAAATGCTTTTCAAATATGGAATAAGGCACTAAAACTCCCAAAATTAAGATTAATTGTGCAGATAAATCAGTATAGCAGTACCCAGTTTTTTATCTTTGAGGAATGGCCTGATGATGAGACAAAACAGCGGTCAAAAGCTGAAGGCATAGATTCAAATCTGGACTGTAACATCCCAATTGTTCGAATCTGTGGAATGACAGGAAGAAAGGATGAAACAGAACTTCAGTTTTTTTATACATTAATCCTAAACAGTTTTCTTATGACTGTGAAGTAGTCTCATACCTCACCCAAGTGTCGGAAGGCTCCTAAAACTCCACCTAAGATGGTAGAAAATATGGTGTACCATATTTGAACATCCATGAAATAAACCTACAGAAAACAGCTCTTCTTAGATAAAAATAGAGGTTACAGTAAAGCTGTAAGAATTAAAGCTATGGAATAAATTTGTCATAATAGAGTTCTTTAAAGCTTACTTACAAGAACAATTGGAGCCCATATTGCAATAATAACCCCCATGTTGTACTTTGCTACAAAATTTAGAGAATATGAAATTAGTATAGACTCAAGTAAGAAGGAGTTTGTTGCCATCACCAGAAGAAAGAAAAATAAAAGATCATAATAATGAATAATGTATTTCTACCATTTGGAACAAGCTTATGCAACTGGTAGTCTTCTATATCTATCTTCATGATTGCCTTCGTTGGTCGAACAAGTGGCAATATCTATTGACACAATAAGTGAAAAATTGGTCAACAAGTATCTGGAGTTTTATAATTCCACAAAGAAAAACACACACACACACACATATATGTTTGATGGAAATATTTGAAACATTAAACAAAAAATTGTAAATTAGAGTCTACGGATATGTTCTCACTTACTGGCAAATATAGTTACCATAAAATTTAGCTATGTAGTTCTTCTCTGAAGTCCGATTATTACTATCATATTAAAATATCAATTCTTTGGTCTGAAGCCAGATAAGAAGATACTTGAACACAAATAAAAACTGAGGGATAAACCTCAACAAAGCAGCAAGAAAATTCAGCATGCCGGAGAAGAATTTAAGCAACAGAGAAACCGAGGTTGTTAAAACTTAAAACCCTCATAATTGGTCTGTGTATAGTAGGTTGGTTCTGAGGAGGGAGACTCATATAATTGGGAAAAAGAAGAAGTGGCTTGGATCAGACGCAATAAATCTCTTGACTATCAAATACTCTTAATAAGACCACATGATATCACATATTCCTAAGTCATAACTCTATTCTATACATTCAACGGGAACACCTTCTGAGAAAAAATTGTGCTGCATTTTATGGCAATTGTTCCATTTATAAAGCTACAAAAACAAATCAATAGTCAAAGAAAAAGAGAAAAATCACCTAACTATGATAGAAATAACATCTTAACTTCTTAAAATTTTAAGCATTATATAACTAGGTATAAGTGGTCAGATTCATTCATGCAAGATGTCCCTGTCCATACAGCTTTGTTTTGGTACTTATCTAAATCAAAAGACTGAAAAGAGCAAATTTTCTTTGATGCATTTTTCGATAATCCAAGCCAGTAAGATATTGTTACCAAAAAATATGTTGCAAATGCACTTTTAAAGTATTAAGTAGCGATCAAGACAGACCACAAAATGATTCTTCCTACACTAGGAGATGTAGCAAACGGACTAACACACTGTGAATGAATATGCATTAAAATAAAGGAGAACTCACCTCCACAAAGTAACTGAATGCTAGCTTGACACTTAGCACTAAGATCCAAAAGATAGCATACCTGAGAGTAAAAAGTGTCATTCATTTAATGCAAGATGTCAAAATACGGACACGAGGAAAGTACTTTAAACATAAATAGGGAGAAAAGGCCCCAATGAAAACATTTTTCTCTTACTTTAGAAGTGAAAAGATTCCCACATGCATGCCTCTTCCAACATAAGCTTTTGGCTGCAGCAAAGGAAAATAATACAAATAACTAGGACAATCTATTAAGAAATTAACCAAGAAATATAAGGGAGAAAGACTAACAGTGCTTGCACAGAAGAATTATAATAATAATTAAAAGCAACAATGCTAGATACACTTACCTGAGACCACCACATGACAATATTAATTATTGTCCAATTTGATAGCTCCAATTTCTCCCGCAAAGGAGGAAGCAAGAATAGTATAATAGATGGGACATCAGGTATCAAGTAAAGCACCACAAGATAATTATACAATGATTGATTGTATGCATCCCCGGTCAAGTGATCAAGGAACTTCAATCCTGTTGGATTTTTCATAGAAGTCGAATATCCTACCAGCAGAACCACCACCCAGATAGATGCCACCACCAATTTCAGAAGGAAGTGCAGTATTTGGGAAAATTCGGTGATCCTCCAAGCACGGATACTGAGTATTATGTCCAAAATAGCTGTGCAAAATTTAGAAAGCAAAGATGAAAACTCTTTATATTTACTCTATCAAATAGCATGCAATAGACATTAGAACTTGAACTAAAATGGCTAGATTAAGGCATAAAACTAAAGTGACAGTGACGAGAAGCATATTGCATTATGCAATTATTGCTCAATTTGAGAATTAAGAGATTGCTGTCACAAGAATAGGGTACTAATAAAGACTACCAGTAGTACCTCGCAAGAAACTGAGAATAGCATAAGTAATGAAAATGCTCAAGACCCTTCTGATGACATCTTCATTATTCACAGAAGTTGATCCACGATGTACCCATGCAACAATTATCATAGCCTGAAGAAAAGAAAATATTACCTGCGAATTAATTCATGCTGGATGGTTATTATCAGATAATAAGCACTGTATTAAAAATTAAAGTCACCTGCAAAGCCATTATGAAGAATATCCACATTCGATCGAAACTTCTGTAAATCTGCAAAAACGTACGGACCTCAACAAAATTGGTTTTTGGCTTTCTCCTTCCAATGGAACATCGGTTTCCAACAATAAATTGCTTCAGAATCTGCATAGAATTTATAAGCATGAACTCAAATCTTAGATAAAAAGAAGCAAACTAGACTGAAAAGAACTGATAGAGGTCAGTAAATCTATGAAAAAAATCATCTCACTTCATTAACACAAAGGCTACTTCTTGACTTCTTGAGGAAAGGCAAAATCTGCCTCACAAGTGATGAATGAACGTAGACTTAAAAATTTTGAAGACCACCTATCTTTAATTTGTAGGCTTGTAGTGTTTACAAACACAAGGAATTTAAATTGTCAGAGAAATAATTTTCAATGTTCTACTCACACTAATCTTCATAGATGTGCAAAGACACTAACCATGGATATAGAATAAAAATGTTAGGTTTTGTTTCATTTTCGATCACTGCCAAAATTGCTCAAAGACCAATAAGCTACACTCTCTTTTTAATGAATAACTTAGATTAACTCATTCTGTGCATAGTTTCCCTGCTATACTTATGTCCTTAATTTTCAAATTTTGGTGGAAAAGACATATGTTGGATGGCTGAAATACCTACACAATGGAGATGGCAATTGCCTGCACACCAACAACGATGCAGTTTCAGTAATTTTAAGATTATATATCAAATAGGGGAGGAAAATAATCCTGTCAATAGGCTCGAAAGCTAGCTTCCTGAGAAGGTTTGCATTAAAGAGAGATACCATATCTCCTCCAAAGGAAATGAATCTGGAGTACACTTTTCTGAACCTAAGTTCTAATAAAAGCTTATATTTATCTGTTTTATATGCTTTATAAGAAAGATTCAATGATTTAGCTATGACCATTTGTTTTAAGAGATGTTAAAATGGATTTGGCTCATCAATCCGCTATACATAAATTAAACTAAACATATACTGCAGGCTAAAAAATTTTAAGAGGAAAAGTTACCTTATCCGCAGGTGGTAATGGAATCCCTTCTTTATGCTTATGTAGCTCAGAAGAACACTTGCTAGACCTAGAAAAAGGTAAATTAAGCACATAAAAATATATTATTTACCAAAATAAACTGTAAAATTAAATAGTATCAGCTATTCCCAAATCTTACCAAAAGCACTCATTTAGATCATCATAGTTGCTCCATAAAGAATGGCTTGCCCTGCCTTGTTTACCTTTTTCAGCTTCCTTTCTCACACCAAAGTATAACAACTTTTTAGGTAAGATATTTCAGATAGCTAGGAAAAAAATCTGTGCAGTGCAATTAACCAAATATTACCTCAGATAGGATCTGGTAAATAGGACTTATTACAGTACTTAGAAAGTTGTCAGCTGACCTTCGGTTTGTCTCCATGCTAGATAAGACTTGATGAACATCATTTGCCATCTTATAAGATCGGGAAACAGGGAAAAGAACTGAATGTCACTTTAGAATGGCGAAAACAAAAAGGGGATTGGTCTGTTATGTGCAATAAAGTTCATCATGAAGTTTAAGAATTATTTGCAGAATGAAGGGAGAATCAACTACCCACTACCCACTTAAAGCTAAAGCTGCAAAACAGAAAGAGTACATGCAATTGCTCAAAATCTCAATTGTCTAACAGTCAATATAAAGAATCATGGCTAAGTTGGATATATTAACTAATAACAAAAATGGCAATAATATGATTTCTATCTCCTTTTCTTTTTGCCTCTGGTTATCGAACCTAAAAATGTTGAAGTTTAAGTCCAAAACTGAGGGCCTTTCTTCCTACATATTTTACCTATTCAATTTGCACAAGACAGTTGTGACGTTTTCTATGGCCATAGGTTGTAGACCAGTTGTCCATAAAGATTGAAGCAAGCGGCCGTACAAGAGTCATAGGATGATGGCTCAATGATCTAAATGATATAAAATTTCAAATTGAAACTAAGAATACAACATGATTCTTAATTTTATGCACTAGCTAATGCCTCAAGAAGACATGGTCCACGGAAGATGTTGAACAATTGCTAGCAACAGCTGCAATTAGACAAATTTGGATCATGGACAGTGATTTATTTAAAAAAAAAAAAAAGTAAACATACCTTATGGAAGATGTAACAGATGCATTCAGGCATAAACCTAATATTTGAAGCTTCACCCCATATAAGAAGATAGAGTGCAATGTAGATGAGATGTAGCTGTGGCTGTTGGTACCTCTCATGATTCCTTCAAAGTGGAAATTCATTCAGACAAAAGGAAAGAAACATGATGCAGTGCTCTCGTGACCAATATAAGGTCTAATACTGATGTAGCTTTATAATAAATGCCTTGCAAAAACTTCTTTAAAATCTACAATGACAATTGACAAGATACTTTACCTTACACATGATGGAAGATGCATATATTTACACCATAATTCATAATTGCTGAAAAATCCATCTTTCAACTGCTTTATGGTCCTTGTAATTGCATCAACCTATAACAAAACTTGTATCAATCTTCAACAAATGATGGTATAAAAATGAAAATTAAGGTAAATTAAGTCAAATAAATCAAAAGGAAAACATGTGTG
>AWWV01007564.1:0-22525 GCA_001974805.1 Corchorus capsularis
AAAACATGTGTGATGGAACTTATGATAACAATATTCACCTGATCATTATAACCTCCAAGATTCTTCTTCCTTGTATAAATATTGGACAGTAGCAATACCAAGTGCTCTCTCTGATTTGCTGATGTTCCCCTTTCTTCAGCATCATCCTAAAAAAAAAAAAAACAATAAAACATCTTATAAGCATAATGAACTAAAAATTCATCATGAACAACCAACTCCAAGCCACTGACTCCATGGCCCACCCCCAGAATGGGGGAAAAACAATAATAAGATGTTCTGTTCTCCTAGATACTGGAACCTGTATAATTGAGTTTGACTAGATTATGTATAGTATAAATAATGAGTCACACTGGGAATGCAGATTATCCACCACCCCAAGGGGATATTCCAGTGGTTAGAACTTGAGATTTTAGCTCGAGATGTCGAGTTTGGATGTTGAGATAAAAGGGTAGGGCTCATACAAGACCACTTCCCATTGTGTAGTTGAAGACCCAATGAGTCTATCTATATATGTGCACAAACTCTAGGCTTTGAAAATAGGAATACATAAGAAATGAAAGAAACCAAACATAAAAGGAGAGAATACCTGAAATCCAAAAACAGCAGAAAGCCAATCAAATACGTCCCTTTCAACAAAACCATCAATGCTGGGGAGATTCTCCATTGTACTTATGAGTTCAACTGCAACCTTAATCTAAATACCCACAAGGGAAAAATTAAATTCTCAAGATAATGCATTAACCCAAAGTATTAATAAACCAACAAAATAAAAATTAGAACCTCAGGAAGCTTCATAATAGGTGATTCATCAAATGGAAGAATGTTAAAATCTTCATTCCTCTGTTCTCTAGGCCATGACAACCTTGCAAATGGCGGAGGCGGCGGAGGCCTCGGCGGCCTCTTGGTGCCGCTGGTGCTAGCCATGGGGTTAGTCCTAGAGTGGTTTCAGAGCAAAGGAAAGGGATGATCATCTTCATATATACCAAAAGGGGGAGATTGAAACGAATTTTTTATGAGTGTAATTTGGGTTTTGAATTCTCTTTCTGCTTAAGTATTTGGAGATTCTAAAAGAGCAAATCAGAGAAGAAAATGTCTTGAACAAGGCCTTGCCTTTTCTGCTTCTTATTGGCTTTTTGGTACTTTGGGATTTGGAGGGAGAAGGATAACTACTTTCCCTTGTTTTTGTTTCTTTTTTATTTTTTTCCTTCCGTTGGAGGTTTAATAAGTTCAAATCAGATGGAAAATTTTCAAAAAAGGTACGGTGTTCAAAAAATATTAAAACTTAGTCCATGGGAAACAATAATTACTAGAAAGGTAACAATACTTTACAAAATTTGTTGGGAACTGTTTTGATCTTCCCTAAACAAAGTTATTTTAGGAATTACATTTTTTTTATCAAATGAAAGATCACTAGCCGTGTAAGCACTATTTTAAAAGAAGTAACAAATTGGAACTTTGTTAAATTAATATTTTTAAAAGAATAACAACCAAACATATACCTTCTCCTCACATAGTAGAAAATTCTTTTATTAAAAGTTGGCCAAACACCCAATTAAAGTTTATAGTTTTATAAAAAAAATTAGGTTAAATATCGATCAAATATACTTTTACAATGCAAACAAAAGCTAGAATGGAAGTAGTTAAAAAAAATCCATACAATTTGAACTTACATATTTTGGTTTTTGGACAATTTGGTCCAAGTTTGATGAAATTTAGCCACATCAACACTATGTTATTGTTAGTGCCACTGCCACATAGTAATTACTAATTAGTTATGTGACCAAATTTCATCTAACTCAAACCAAATTGTCAAAAAATTAAAGTTTGAAAATCAAATTGTTCTAAAATAACTTTAGGGACTAAGTTGTTCTTTTGGGATAGTTTGAGGACCAAATTTTCCATTAAACCATAAAAGAAGGATTACTTATTTACAATTAACAATTCACAAATCACAAATCACAGCCAGAAGCTACAATTACGTTGTGGTCCAATGACAATATTGTTTCATCATACTTAAAATCCCTCCCCCTGGCGTTTTTTTTTTTTTAAAAAAAAAAGGTTATTCCCATATACTTCCTATTGGATCTCACTTGTTCTACTCTCTTGACACCAAACACAAAAGACAGAATCAAACATTTCTTAACATTTCATTGTCTAAACAAGATCTCAAAAGATCATTATTGTAATGACAACCCAAAAGGCAGAAATCATTTGAAGATATCTTCTATTTACTCTCAACATATGTGACTGCCTTTAAAATTACCTCAAAAAGGATGTATTTACAGTATAATATAATGATTCAGAATCAGAGATACTATTAGTAGAAACATAGTGTTTTATTTCTATACCAGTTTTATAATATCAATGTACATTCATCTGATGTCAAAATGTGGTAATGCACCAACTGATTCTGCCGATTGTAGATGCTGCATCGCCAAATTCCACCAATTCTTTCCCCCTTTGAACTGAACCGGTAGAGAAAAACATGTGATCCATTTTAAAATGTCTACATGATAGTTATATATGCTTTAAATTGGACTTGCTCTCGAAACCTGCAATGCAATGCAAATTATGACACAATATCAAGAAACGAACAGTGGCAAAGGCATATGACATAAAACAATTATCATGCAGCAGATAAATGAATCTCAGTTGCTATACCAGATTTTACTCAACACAGGGAAAGATATCTAGTGAATTAGCATCCAATCAAAATATCATTCTTCCTCTCCTAAATGTTGTTAAGTTCTTGCAGTATGCTAGGATGTTAAGCAGTTACGACAAATGGCAATAGATGAAGATACCTGATTCTTTGAACTTGTCGCAGTAGTCCAGTATTGAGGATGATGCACTCCTGCTGCCTCAGAACTGATAAAAGTTATTGCTCTTCGCTGTACTTGCCTATTAATTGTGGGTGGGGATGGCATCTCTCTGATGACCCATAATACAAAGGCGAACGGGACAGATGAACCTGTCAATAGTCCTTAAAGATTGACTTCATACATTCAACAAAAATATAACTCCTTAACTAGAATGTAAGCAGTCAAAAAAGATGCAAGCATACAAGAAAAACAAAATGTGCACCTTATCACAAATAAACATAATTCAATTTCTTCAGGACAGGTGTGTAGGCATGGAGGGGGAGATGACATTTTATAATTCATACTAACAAATCACTTTTAACTCCAACATTTCTGTCATCTTTTGTTCGTAGTTACCGATGTTCTATCAATGACCAATATCACACATTTCGTTCGTACATCACTTTAAAATAACAAACACCAAACTATTGATATGGATAACTAGTCTAGTACCATGTCAAATTTGTTTTGAAGATTGATTTCTGATTTCTGTCAAGCTTAATAACATTAAGAAAATCTCCCAAGTGAAACCTAAAATGATAACAGACTTATCACTATCAAAACTGTATCATAACTCTTTGAAAGACTGGAGGAATACCTAAAACATAATGCAAAATGAGAAGAATGAGTTCTTTTACACCATTTATCCTTTTCAGATCCCAATGATGAAAAAGCTGCAAACAAAACGAAAAAACATTAAACTGGTAAGAAGAGATGCCTAATTACTTACAACATCCCAAGGTAGTAAGTTATCAATTACTTACAGGAATATCTGTAAGAAGAGCTATTAAAGAACTTGATGTGAAACAGGAAACAGAGACAACTGATAAACCAACCACCTGCAAAATGAATCAAATTTATAGAAATACTATAGAACTTCACCCAAGAAACAACTCATAAAAGCAATGAAATAAAGATCCTGGTGCCAGTCCAAACCTTCCACATTTCCGATGAAGCTTTTTCAGACCGTACTCTCCTCAATTTAGAAAATAGAAGGAAACCTGGAAAATAATTTAAGAGAAATGTTCACAACCGAGGTGAAACTTAAATAGGTGAAAGCACATAATTGAAACCCAACACAATACATTGTTCTTAGTTAAGTAATCTTAATTTATCAAATTAGGAAAGTGTTTCAAAAAAGTACAGCATGTTCCCTCTTATTATACTTAAGCAATATGAAATCAGTAAAAGACCTCAAAAACATTATGTGCAACCTTTGCACTATTACCCATATCCAACGGGGAAAGATCATAAAAGCAGAAAAGCTTGAAACCTGCATGCATCAACCAAAAGAAGCAAAAAAAGTCTATTCTCACCGTAGAAACCAAAAGCTCCACCAATTATAAGCACTGATATGGCAAAATAATCTATGTATACCTGCAAAAGAGTTACAGTTGTAGATCAGTAACCACAAAATCAAATGGATAATATAAATACATGTTTTTACTGTTTCCTGACAATAAATTTAGTTCTAATGAACCATAACAATTAGAGAATTCAATTTCCAAAAAAAAATAGAGAATTATGCATTAACAATTTCATTTGAGAGAACAACATCCCTCGATGGCTTATGCAACCATCAGGTTCAATGCACACACTAAATCAGTTGAAGTTGGACATGCATGTTGGTATTTATTAGCATACGGAAGATCCAATAAAGAAAGATAGATAATCCAATTGAATATACAGCATCAACGGAATCAGAGATACTTACATCAGCAAATAGCAAGTGACCTAAGGAATCAGTCATAACTTGGAAGTTAATGGTATATCACATTAAACAAGCTTAACCAGAATGGATTCCAGTTTGCTTAACCAAAGCTAGAAGTAGCTGTGACGAGGTGATTCACAGCCAACTCTAGGATTATTTTTCTTCTTTTGGAAAATAATTTGGACCCAAACAACTAAAAACACGATAAACATTTTGAAAATAAAGTAATATTTTAATGTTCTACATTCAATAAACTTATGCAGTAAAAGTAATATTTTCCATACCCGGGCAATGTCTAAAGAATCACTAGGATTTTTCCCTGCACCAATCCAGATTACAGCAAAGGAGATCATGATAACAAGGTTGAGCAGAACGACCTGGAAGAAGAAGAAGGAAAAGAAAAATAAGTAGCTCCATTTGTTATAAGATTTTGCATCCTTAATGCAAACTATTCCAACATTTAAACTCTTTCTCGTACCCCAATAACAAATTTTTGTCTGCTACCAACACGAATGCCTTGGAATGAGCAACATTTCCAACAAGTATCCATGTTTGACAAGCCTGCCTTGCTCTTTGGGCTTTCCAGCAAAGCCTGCTGACTACTATTTTCTTCATCATAATCCTCTTCATCATTTGCCTGATGGCAAAGGTCGACCCTATAAAATCATTTCCCATAAAAGCATATATGTACCACATAAATTACACTGTAGTTCTAGGCAAAATGTCTCGTAAGTAAACGACTTAGGCTCTGATTGGTTAGATGCTTTTGCATTTAGCTATTTTTCTGTGATTTTTTATTATATATATTGTTTTTTCCTTCCTATTCATGTTTTCCCCCAAAAAGAAAAACGCAAAAGGAAAAAGGCAAAATGGATATTAGATGTGAAAAATTGTTCAGATAAGGTTAAACTTACCAGAAAGATAGAAGTAAAAGAAATGCAGCCAGAAACAGAATCTTCGGGAATGCTGCAACAATATATTCACCATTTAACCACAGGCAGATCTTGGTAAAGATGCTCCAGAAGCAATTACTAAACATGAAAAGATGTCACAAGAAAAACATACCCATTAGAACAAAGCCACACAGATGAAACCAGCAAAGCCACCTTTGGCATGTCGCAATAACCATGCACAAAAAATAAATGAAATAACCTATCAGAAAACAAATCAGACCCAAAGATAAGTATTCTATGCACAAAACATTGAAACAATCTAGCACATTAGAAGTGCTACTTCTTATTTAATTAATTTGACAACAGTGAAGCCACTCTATAGACCATGTTGAGATTTTAGCCTTAACCTTACCACAATTAGAAGAGCCTATAATGAGATGAAGAACCTGCAATCAGCATTTTCTCTGTTAATATTGGTTCTTTCTAAAACATTGATAAATAGTACTAGTACAGAATGTCCTTTTAAATAAAGCAAAAGGAGAAAGCTCCTTGCTTTTACACAACAATCACAATTGCAAAATATGAATAATGAGCTATACAATCTATTGATAAAAAAAGTTAGTGTACAATCCTTTCATCAATGGGAGTTCGAGATTCCTATCATGGCCGAAAAGGAAAGAAGTTGATGAAATTGGTTATTTGGTTCTCCATTTTCAAATAAAGGCAATAGCAAGGAAGCCGTATTCACATGTGAAGGATGTAATGACCAAAAGTATCAGATTTGTCTTCTCGATATATACAAGATCTTGCTTCACATTTCTTATCAACAGTAACTTCATTTCAGAATTTTGTTCTACATTAATCAAAATTAACTTTCAATCCGATCTGCATTCAATAATACAGGGTAATCGATGAATGTAAATTGTATCCATGTACTTCTATTATGAGTTTTATGCGTCGAGAAATGATATCATTCAATAAATGATATGAAATCTGCATCCTTGCACTCAAGTACCTCCTATGAAATCTAAGAAGTTGAAACCAAATTTTCGTAGCCAAGGGCCACAAATGAAAAATGGCTTGTACAAGCACAGACCGAACAAACTTGAAAAGACTAGGGAAATGTTTAGAAGATTTCACTCACTTTTTGACGCGTCCACCCAAGTTGTTGATTCCAAAGGTGAATCCTAAGAAGCTGGTTAAAGAGAAGGCTACAGTATGTCAGGAAAATCAATTGTGATGCATATAATCAAGAAAACTAAACAATAAACACAGCCTTGTCTTCTTGTTTATGGAGATACTTCTTCTAGTCCTATAATTCTTGATAAGGAATGTCAACTCAAGTTGATTATATATAATGACTAATCAAAGTTTTGAGATTTAACATGATTCTAGGAAATCTATAAAATTAAAACCTGAAAGTACTAATCTTTATATTGGTTTTACATTTCACTGCCTTTACATTTGAAACCATTGAATAACATCCAATAGAGGCCTTGATTTAAGATATTTTAACAGAAAGAAGAGCCAAGATCCTTACTGATACCATTTTTATTAAAAGAAAATGCAACAGATAATTTGTCAAGAAGCTGAAATCGACTCAAAACAAAATTCAGAATTTCTCAGACTACAAGCAATGCATGTACGGAATTAACAATTATATGTGTTTTTTTCTTTTTCTTTTCCCGGCAACCAAACAAGACCCCGGTTCCCCAATCCAGAAAACATTACTGAACTTCCTTCGAAAGGAATTATTACAAGTTATGAAAGAAAAAGAAAAAAAAAACCCATTTATATAAACAATCTAATGATGCCATCACAGAAGACAGAAACGCATTAACAAGAGAAAAAAAATGAACATTTAATAGCAAAAATGGTGTAAGAAAACAGACCTGAAAGAAGGCAAGAAATGCAAGAAGAGCATCAAGGCAACCCAGAGCGATATTTACAAAGAAAAAGTTGAGAGGATAGCATTCAACCATATTGCTTGACGAAAGAATATTCATTTCCGTTTCTCTTTTCTTAGGCAAAGAGAAAAAGAAGTTTAAAAGGGGAGGAGATTTCAAGGAAACTGAAACCAGAAAAACTCTTCTTTTTTTTCTTTTTTTTTCTCTCTGGCTGGGTCTATGTATTTTCTAAGTTCTCCGAACAAAAACAATACAGACAAAGAAAGAGAGCTTTGTTTTGTAGTTTTGTGTGTTTTGGCCCTTGGGAATTTTTATCAGGTAGCAGCAGCAGGAAGTAATAATAAAACTGAAAAATGTGATGAGATGTACGGACAGATTACGACATGAGATATATTTCTACATTTCTAGTACTTCTACTATTATACCCTTGTCTGGTCTTTGACTTTTTTTTTAGCCTCTTGACCATTGCCATTTAAGCCATTCATAATTTCATAGTATAAGACTGTTGGGATTAAACATGATAAAATTAAAATTTAACTAGTGAATTAGGAGTTCATATTCTTTAAATAAATTTTTTGAGTTTTGTAAATGATGAAGAAAACGAGTATTAAAAAGAAATTTCTTTCTGTTTGAGATCCAAGGCATCTAAATTTCGAATTAATTAATGTCAAAACGATTATCAAGTACCGAAATTAAGAATCGCATGTATGAAAAGAATATTTATGGTGCCAACAATAGCATAATCTGTCAGTAATATTAAGCCATTAATTTTTTAATAAAGTTTAAACGTGGAAAAGAAACATTTTAATCTTTTTGGATTGAAATCGGTCTATGTTATGATCAAATTCAAAGGGAATAGGAACACATTGCTTGTTGTCACCATCAAAAAAACCAAAAAATTGCCTAAAGAGATTTTAAAGTTTAAACAAGTGGCCTGATATTTGAACGTGGCGCCTATGGAAAAAGGTACACAGATCAAATGACTTTTGAGAATTAAATATGCCTCCTCACTTGACCCATTGGAAAATTTTGCTTGGGTTGGACCACTAACAATTTAAAATCACAATTCACAACCACAAACATAATAATGAGGTTAAAAATGTAGTACTCCATATATGATTAAGGACATATATGATAGAGAAATGAATTGAATAGAAGCAGAAAACTTAACTTTATTATCTGTAGAATATGGTTTATATACAAGCTCAATTATTCCTAAGTATGGGTTAACAAACTAACCTTGATTATAGGTTAACTGAATAGTTAACTGTATTTAGTTAGGAATATAACTAACTAATAACTAACTCTATAGTATCTAACATCCCCCTTAAACTGGGAAATATATATTCAAAATTCCCAGTTTAGCAAATGAGGAAGCAAAAACTGAAGCTGACAACCCTTTTGTAAAACAATCAGCAAGTTGATTCTTTGATGAAACTGGTAGAAGAATTATCAACCCAGATTGTATCTTAGCCCTTACCACATGGCAATCGATTTCTATATGCTTTGTTCGCTCATGAAAAGCAGGGTTTTGAGCAAGATATACAGCATATTGATTATCACAGAATAGGGGTATTGGTAGCTTAACAAAAATCCTTAAATCTGTTAGAAGATATTGCAGCCATTGTAGTTCACAAGTAGCAGTTGCAAGTGCCCTGTACTCTGCCTCAGATGAACTTCTGCTGATAGTATTCTGTTTCTTACTCTTCCATGAAACTAAAGCTCCTCCAAGCAATACACAAAAACCTGTGATAGACCTTCTGGTATCGATGCAAGTACCCCAGTCACTGTCAGAATAAGCTTGCATTTTCAAATCATTGTTGGCAGGGAATAAAAAGCCTTGGCCTATACTTCCTTTTAAATATCGAAGAACCCTATGAACAACTGTCATATGAACATCAATTGGTTTATCTAAAAACTGTGCAAGTTGTTGAACCACAAAACTAAGATCTGGTATTGTAGTTGTCAAATATTGCAACTTTCCAACCAATTTCCTGTATTCTGTAATATCCTCTAAAAGTACCCCAGCATCCTTTGATAATCTAGTTTCAGGCAATATAGGAGTAGAACAAGGTTTGTTATCCATGAAATTAGCCTCTTTTAACAAATCAAGAGTATATTTTTTCTGACACAAATTAATTCCTTTACTTGACCTTGCCACTTCTAGCCCTAAAAAATACTTGAGTTCTCCAAGATCCTTAATAGTAAACTCTTTATGCAAATAATCTTTAATCTTAGTAATTTCAGACAAATCATTGCAAGCAATCACCACATCATCTACATATACTAAAAGGGCCATGAGGATCTCACCAGTTTGTTTAGTGAATAATGTGTGATCTGCTTGTGCCTGAGTGAATCCATAAGCTAACAAAGATTCTGTCAATTTTGCATTCCACTGTCGACTAGCTTGGCGCAATCCATACAAGGATTTTTGAAGTTTACAGACTTGATTTTTGGTGACTGAATAACCTTCTGGTAGTGTCATGTAGACTTCTTCATCTAAGTCTCCATGAAGGAAGGCATTGTTTACATCATACTGATGCAAGTGCCAATTTTTGGAGGCTGCTACTGTTAATAAGGTTCTAACAGTAGTCATCTTGGCTATAGGGCTAAATGTATCCATGAAATCCACCCCTTCTTGCTGAGTATACCCCTTGGCAACCAACCTAGCCTTATATCTTTCAACACTTCCATCTGCCTTTCTTTTTATCTTAAAAACCCACTTGCAGCCTATAGCTTTCTTTCCTGGAGGTAATTCCATAATACTCCAAGTATTGTTTGACTCCAATGCTTCAATTTCACTCTGCATAGCTTGTTGCCAATGTGGATTATTAGCTGCCTCTTTGAAGGATTTTGGCTCTTTCTCATGATCAATCAAAACAGAGAAGGCTTGATGTGCTGTAGAAAGGTTTTCATATGTAAAAACTTGCTGGACAGAATGTGGACTAGTCTTTTTAACAGGATCACACTTGAAATTGGCTAAATGGCTAGGTCTTGTCCTAACACGAGTACTTCTTCTTAATGTAGGAGCTGAAACTGGTTGTGATATAGGAAGTGTTTGGTTATTTGGAAGAATGGGTGAAATATTAGGTTGTAAATTCTGATTTGAAGAAACTGGATTGTCTTCATGAACAGTAGGAATATCTGCAGCATCTTGAACTATGTTTTCATGCTCAGATTCTCTTGGCTCGAAAAACTCCAATTCAAAAGGATCAACCATTCCTAGAGTGTCTGTAAAAGAACCAAAAACAGGAATAACAGGATTGTTTGCAGCCTTTTGATTTTGAGCTTGCAAACTATTGGTTGTAGAGAAAGGAAAAACAGTTTCATAAAAATGAACATCTCTAGAATGAAAGACTTTGTGAGTCTGCAAATTATATAGTTTATATCCTTTAATTCCAGGGGAGAAACCTAAAAATACAGATTTAATAGTTCTAGTATCAAATTTGTGTTGAATATAACAGTGATTTGAAGCATATGCCAAACAACCAAAAACTTTCAAATTAGTATAATCAGGTGTTTTATAAAACATGACCTCAAAAGGAGAAAGATTATTAAGCACAGTACTAGGTAACCTATTAATAAGATGAATAGCATGAAGAACACAATCTCCCCAGAAACTAATAGACAAACATGCTTGAAATCGTAAAGCTCTTGCAGTATTCAGAATATGTTGATGCTTTCTTTCAACAACAGAATTCTGTTGAGGAGTATAAACATTTGAGACTTGATGAACAATACCTTTAGCTTGATAAAATAGAGGAACATTGAACTCTTGACCATTGTCAGACCTAATGCATTTAACTGAAGCTTGAAATTGAGTCTGCACATATTGAACAAAATTCTGCATAATATCTCGTGCCTCAGATTTACTTCTCATTAAGTAAATCCAAGTGAATCTGCTATAGTCATCCACAATAGTTAAAAAATAAGAATGCCCTTTATAAGTTGGAGCAAAATTCCCTCCCCAAATATCAATATGCAGCAAATCAAAAGAAGATACAGAAAAAGAAGTACTATTAGGAAAATATAACCTTTTTTGTCGAGACATATGACAAATATCATAGGGTTCAACAGTATTACAAGAGGGAAAAAGCAACTTTAACCTAGGAAAAGGTAAATGACCAAGTCTAGTATGCCAGAGCATACTTTGAGCATCAGAACTGAGACTATGTGAAACTGAAGAAACAAAAGTAGAGTTATTAGTAATAACAGAAGTATTATCAGCTTGAATCTTGTAGAGTCCATTGGAGATTTCAGCAATTCCAATCGTCCTCCACTGAACGATATCCTGGATAACACACATATTAGAGATGCTTATACAGCAACAAGCTATATGAGCAGTTAATTTCCCAACAGATACTAAATTAAAAGCAAAGGATGGAACATATAAGAAATTATATAAAAATAATGAATCATTAATCCTAACAGTGCCTATATGAGTAATCTGAACCTTAGTATTGTTAGGCAATGTAACATATGCATTATAAACAGGATAATAGTGAGTGAAAGAAGATAAACTACAAGCTATATGGTCTGTAGCACCTGTGTCTATTACCCACTCAGTAGAATTATGATTAATATTAGTAAAAACATTTAAAGATATATGAGGATTGATGAGAGTAGTAGAAATACCAGAAAAATCCATAGGAGGAACTGAGGTTGCTGAAGTAGATGGCATTTGTATAGCATTAACAGCATTAACTTGATGTTGTGGTTGTAAAAGGCCCATCAGCTGATCATATTGCTCTTTAGTCAACTGGAAGTTACCAAATGAAGATGCAGAAGAAGTGGAGGGTAAAGAAGAAACAGGATTCGACACCAAATCAGAAGATTCAACACAGTTTGCAGTAGATCGCTTAAAATTTGGTTTAGAGCCAACTGGATACCCATGTTTCTTGTAGCATTTTCCAATGGTATGACCTTCCTTACCACAGAAAGTGCAAAGAGGACGCTTCTGAGTATTGAATTTCTTAACAAACTGCTGAGAAGACTTTACTGCCAAAGCATTAGAATCAACAATAGACACAGAGGGCAAAATCTTTCTTTCTTGCTGAACTACCAAAGAGAAAACCTTGTTAATCGATGGCAAAGGATCCATCATTAGAATCTGTGACTTAACATGATCATAAGAATCATTTAATCCTTTCAAGAATATCAAAACACGATCAGCTTCATAAAAATCTCGATTCTTGGAAGCAAGATCACAAGTACAAGTTGCAGAGCTAACAGGAAGAGGTTTAAGAATTCGAAGCTCATCCCAAAGAATCTTCATTTTAGTAAAGTATTGATGAACAGTTAAAGAACCCTGATAAAGATTAAACATCTCCATCTGAAGATCACAGACGCGAAAATGGTTACCTTGAGAAAACCTAGAACGCAGATCTACCCAGATTTCAAGAGCAGAGTCAATCCAGAGGATGGATTGAGCAATATCAGGAGAAACTGAATGAATGATCCAAGAAATAACCATGTTATTGCAGCGTTTCCAAGCAGCATAGGTCGACGCTGAAGCTTCTGGAACTGGAATTGTACCATCAACAAACTGCAACTTGTTCTTGGAGCTTAAAGACATGGTCATGGCGCGATGCCACTGGTGAAAATTATCTCCAGTAAGAACAGAGGAGACCAACGCCAAGGTCGGAGACTCATTGGTAGGAAGAAAGTAAGGGGAAGCCGGATTATCTTCCGGTCGAGTAGTAGAGGACCAAGCATAAGCCATGAAAGATCCAAATCAAAATTTGACCAAAAAATGAATGAAGAAAACTGTTTGGCTAGCGAGAAAGCTAGGAAAAACAGAAAAGAAATTTCTACAAACAGAAAAGAAAATGCGGAAAAACTAAAGAAAACTAAAAGAGAAATCTTTAATCTCTGATACCATCATAGAGAAATGAATTGAATAGAAGCAGAAAACTTAACTTCATTATCTGTAGAATATGGTTTATATACAAGCTCAATTATTCCTAAGTATGGGTTAACAAACTAACCCTGATTATAAGTTAACTGAATAGTTAACTGTATTTAGTTAGGAATATAACTAACTAATAACTAACTCTATAATATCTAACATATACGATGTTTTTTCTTTGCTTCACAAGGTATTTTTGAACAAATTGATCTCAAAGTCGAGATAATATCTTTCAGATTGAAAGCATGAAAATTAAAATCCTTAAATGATTGTGTTTCTATGAGATTGAACTTGTGTTAATAGAGATTAGAAGTCATTGTCATCTTGATAAACACTTGACATATACTATGTTTGTGGGTAGACCTATATTTCATGAAATTCCAAAGTTTCTTGCTGTCGCTTTTCCCTATACTAACCATTCATGAAATTTGACTAGTGACTCTTTAGGTTTCTAAAAGATTAAAAAAATTATGCTCTACTAGTCGCTAGAAATTATATTGAATTGTTGTTGAAACTTGAAAGGACTAACATGTAAGAATTTCATTACAATCACATAACTAGTTTACTTCAAGCATTCAACGAAAAATTATCAAATAAACATCTTCCTGGCATGGAACAATCACCAATTCTCAATCTAATTGATTCATGCCGCGTGCATGCTTTCAATCATTCATTGATTTAAGCAACCATGAAGGATAGAGAAATCGTGATCAAATATATGTTTTTTTTTGGCATCAAATCAAATATATATATATATATATATATATATATATAGTTTAAGTGTGTGTTTGGATGTACTATTGTCTATTTTTATGTATTATCATTTTATTTTGCCAATTTCATCCATCATTCTACCCCAAATACACAAGTTTTTATTATACAATAATTAGAGGTTTGATTAAAGCCTCAACAGGAATTAAACTCTTAATTTGTGAGTGATACATGCTAGGTGTCGATGAGATATTCACAGGCGATTTGAATTGATGAGTAAAGAAATTATTGAAAATTGAAAATTAAGCCAACTATTTACACGTACCCAAAATGGCAAAATCAAAGATAAGAGATCTTTTCTTCTTGTAATTTGCTTCTCAGTTTCGGTTCTCAAATACAAGATAACCACTTTATATATAGTTTTTTTAGTTCCTTTCAACATCTTCTCACCCATATGACCCTTATCTTAATAATTTCGAACTTAAACACATCTTTTTTTTGTCATAAACTTCATCAACACAAATTTGTTTTATTTTTTTTTCTAGAAATTAAGGGATAATTCGAATCCATTTTCCTTTTTCTTCTTTCTTGTTCTAAGTAGGGGATATCATGTATCTATTATTATCAAATGAAATATTTTTTTTATCTCAATATTGGTATTTGAACGTAATATACTAGGCACCCCTTACCTAAGGAGGTTCTTTGTTGTATTTAAATGTAAAAGAGTTGTGACTGTGTGAGGTTAACTACGGTTTAAATTTAGAAACATATTAAATTATAACACCCCTCTCAACTCATCCGGTGGGGAAAAAAAAATGCTTTTAAGTTGTCATATAAGACAAATCGCATTTCACCGTCAAAATAGTCATAGATATCGTGCAGTGAAAGACACTGAAATGAAATATACACACGACCGCGACATGCTTACAAAGAATTAGTAGGCTTTGAATTCTAACTTTTTTTGGGTCATGGGCTTTTTCTTTTAGGATAATTAAACAATTTATTACCCAGAAAAAGCAAACCATTGCTTACAATTAAGTTTAAAATAATAGTGTCATGATAACAAAACACTGGGAACTAAGAAAACAAAGAAAATGCTAAGGCTTAACTACTAACTCCCAAAATATTAAAGTCCCAATCCTTACAAAGCTTCCTATTTACATAATCAAGAGAGACGGTTAAAATACCTAGTAGGTCCTTGTACTTAAAAGAAAAGTCAATTTGGTTCCTCTACTAAAAAACTATTAATTTAGTCCCTCTATTTACAGGTTTAGGTTAATTTAGCTCATGTTGTTAACTTGGTCATTAAATTGATGACGTAGAACGTTAAGTGATGACGTTCAATTGATGCGACAGTTGACATGGTCATTAAAAATAAACATTTACTTTCCATTTTTCTTCCTTGAAAATGGATCAAAATATATTTTTTCTTGGAATATTTTGTTTTTCCATAAAATTATGAAAATTCAACAATCCATGTCAACTGCCATATCATCACTTAACGTTCTACGTAATAAATTTAACGACTCGGTTAACAACGGGGATTAAATTGACCTAAACCTGTAAGTAGAGGGACTAAATTGATCGTTTTTTGAGTAGAGAGACCAAATTGACCTTTTCTTGTAAGTACAGGGACCTGCCGAGTATTTTAACCCAATAGAGACTTTTCAAGGCCATGAAGGTTAAATCTAAAAATATCAGCTATCCTTCCTTCCGAATACTTCCTTTAGTAGACTGGTGCTGGCCTCTAAAGTATATAAAATTTCTTTCCAACCAAATCTGATTAGAGGGACTAGTCAAGGCAAGCTTCATAATGTAGTAAGTAAAAACTTAACCTTAAAGGCCCTTGATGCTCTATTCAATTCATAGTCTCATCAGTCTTGTAAATGTCTAAAGAAACCACGTGGAGATAAAACCTTCGGGCAAACATCTCTTGAATACAAATAAGAGCAAGTGAGAAATAAATGCCAAGGCTTATAGTTTTGTGTTTGGGCTTAATTTTTTGTTTTGGACTTTTGGAGGAAGTAGTTGGGTTCTCACTCTCAGTCTCACAACACAACCTTGAGCCATTAATTCTCAACCTATTTCCTCGTTTGGATTGCCATTTGCCAATAGTAACTCTTAAAAGTGGGGCCCTAGAAAGTTAGCCAAAAGCCCAAATAGTTTACGATGGGCCCATTCATCACAACGCGTATATTAATTTTCATTCTTTGACTTTCTTTTTTTTAGCACTTCAAAAAATGGTAAGTGTATAGTCGGTCGTGGCTACTTTCCCCGGAGCTAAGCCAATTTTTCCTTTCCATATATTCTGTCGTTTTCTTGGCTGCCAAACGCTGTAATTGCATTTACATCAGTGTTGCTATACAGATCTGAGGTGGTCGATCTCTCTCGATTCTCTGAATTCCTTGCATTCCCATCCTTTAATTTCCCTCGAAACCACCATGGATCTAGCACCCGAAGAGCTTCAGTTCTTATCCATACCTGACATCCTAAGGGAATCGATTTCAATCCCAAAAAGATCCCCAAAAACTTTCTATTTGATTACCTTAGCTCTCATTTTCCCTCTCTCTTTCGCCATTTTAGCTCACTCTCTTTTCACCCACCCAATCTTAGCTCAACTCGAGACTCAGCCATCCGTCGACAGGGCCAAAACCCGTCACGAATGGGCTATGCTTCTCACCGTCCAGTTCCTTTACCTCATCTTCCTCTTCGCCTTCTCTCTTTTATCAACGGCTGCCGTTGTCTTTACAGTTGCATCTCTCTACACATCAAAGCCAGTTTCCTTCTCTTCGACGATTTCAGCCATACCCAAGGTTTTCAAGCGTCTTTTCATAACCTTCACATGGGTTTCTATCTTGATGTTTGTTTACAACGCCTTGTTGATTGGTTTCTTGGTGATTTTCGTCATTGCCGTTGATTCCGAAAATGCCTTTCTATCGTTCTTGGCATTTCTAATAATCCTAGTGCTCTTTTTGGGTGTTCATGTCTATATCACGGCGCTATGGCATTTGGCTAGTGTGGTGTCGGTGCTCGAACCACTTTACGGGCTTGGGGCAATGAAAAAGAGCTATGAGTTGTTGCAAGGGAGGGTGAAGATGGCATTCATTCTTGTTTTCGGGTATTTGGCAATTTGTGGTCTGATTGGGGGTATTTTCGGAACAGTTGTGGTACATGGAGGAGAAAGTTATGGGGTTTTTGCCAGAATTGTGGTGGGGGGATTTTTGGTTGGGGTTTTGGTGATAGTGAATCTAGTGGGACTGTTGGTGCAGAGTGTGTTTTATTATGTCTGCAAGAGTTATCATCATCAGGGAATTGATAAGATTGCTTTGCATGATCATCTTGGTGGGTATCTTGGGGAATATGTGCCTCTCAAGAGCAGCATTCAAATGGAGAACTTGGATGCTTGATTGAACAGAACAAGAATTGTAATTTTGTGAACTCATGTAGGGAGGAGTTATCTTATCTTTCATATGGGTATGTTACTATGTTTCATCCTAAACTGTTACTTCATTTTATATATACTTTCTCTTTTGTATGTAACGTCTTCCGTTTCTTGCTTTATGTTTTCATGCGTTAAGCAATGACTTTCTTGAATGATAAAAAAAATTGTATATTAAACTGCCAATAATGTTAGCTGAATGATAGTATTGTTCTTTCTTGTTGGTATTATCTTATTAGAAAAAATGAGTTTTACTGTTCCAAACTTGGTTGCTTACTGTTGGATTGCCTATAGACTATAGTTATAAAATTGTTGATAAATTCTAGGAGTAGCTCCAAATTTTAGGATTACAATAGTGATGCCGGGAGGACAAAGTGAATAAGTAAGCTTTCTGAGTTCCGTTCTTTTAGTTTGTTTAACCAAATTGGAAGCAATTGATATGAGAAATTAGGCATTTTCTCATTTTCTGTTTAGATGCCCAACAGCATAGAGGTATATTATAATTTCCATCCATAGTCGGTGGACATCCTTAAGCTTTGGCAGGTCTCTGATTATAATCCTTTTGTAATTTGATATTGCATTTTCTATTTCAACCCAAGTTATTTGCATCATTTTCTCTCATGAAAAGAGAGGGTAAATACAAGATGCAGTGGGTTCTAGGCCTTTATGAACAAATCCAGTAGGCTCATGACAGAGAGATAGAGAAGGTAAAACATGTAAAGAAGTTAATCTATCTTGTAAAGTATGTGGCATTGGATGATTTCGAAAGGAATACTTGAAATGTTATTATCAATCCTTGAGGTTCTTGGTGAGCATGAGTTTCTCATATTAAGAGTTCTAGCCTGTGTTTCCTCTAGGTTTTATGTTCCTTTGGTTTGGTGAATGTTATAATATATCAATTAGGTTGGTCTCGTTTGGCCTCACGACAAATAACACCAATACACCATAGTCCATAGATCCTGCCACCCCTGTTCTGCATCTGTTAGCAGTTAGCCTTCCCTTTTCATTTGCTCTGTTAGTTGAGGCATGGATAGAATATGGTTTGGTTACTGAATGAATGGTGCTATCATGCATGTCAGTTGTCATTATCCCTATTTTAAATGTTCTACTTGTTTAGAGATAATGATGTGTGGAAAGTTGTGTGCTCTCAACAATCTCCTTTTATCAGTCGGCATCGATGCATTTTTCTTTTGAAAGGTTGATGATCACTTTAAAAGTCTTTTTGGTAATTGTGTTTAAGTACACGTCTCAGCAACCAGCAATGAGAAAATGGTAGTATATAAATACCCTGACTGACTATGCATTGCATTTCCATCCAAGGTGTTTTCTAAACTCTGAACATTATTATATTATAAATTGGCAACATTTTTTGAGTTACCAAATGGATTAAGTTAGCACTACTATTAGGCTTTGTTTTGTAAGGAAGGAAAAAGAGAAGAAATAAAACTTGTTCAATCTACTGGTTTGGGAATTTATAGTCACATGGTACTTATTCTATAGCTCAACTTTTAAATTGAAAATCACTTCTCCTTGTTCCTACGAATGGAGTTGATGGTATAGAGCTAAAAGCCGATAAGCGACTTGACAAGTTATGTATTTTGCACTCGGGATGGAGGAAAGTGTATTTGATACAATAAGAGCATTTCACAAGACCATATGAAAACAAATTTGATACAATTCACAACGCTATATTATATGAGTGACCTTCATTTTTATTTTTCAATCCTGTCTTTTTAGCAGAATTGTAAATTCAGATAAGACTCTCACTGCTTCTATTCTATTGTGAACAAATCCAGCAAAGGTGCTTGCTCAATATCCTAGTTGTTTTTCTTTTTCTTGAATAATACTACTCTCGCTTCATATCTCTACTCTTCTTGCTGCGTCTCACACTTCACTCTCCATGCCTTTCCATTTCTTTCATGATTCTTTCTCCACTCTGAGAAAAAAACATTTTCAAAATATCAGTGAATAATTATGATCTTCCGAGGAGCCAAATTCGTAGCAATAAGAACAAGAAAACCTTTCTCATCTTGATATCTAGTTTCTCAAGCTCTTCACAAATTTTCATCCCATGTGCTCTAACTTTCCTTGCAATTCTATCCTCATCACTCTCCAACAAGAAAGATATAAAATTAGAAATCATTGATGGAAACAGACAGATACCCTATGAGAAACATAAACAATGCATTGAATTATATTGATTCTAATTTCATCCCCCGATGTCTATTACTCACATTAGGTATTGACACATTGGATACCGAGTAATCTGGATTTAAGTCGTGTGACTCGTGTCCATCCATAAACAAGATGCATCCTATCATAAAGTAATTATATATTCTATGGCTAAACGTCCAAGTTCCCCCCTAAACTTGCACAAAAATGACAATTTTCCTCATAAAATTTGTTTTTTTTGCTTGATTGCACCTTGACATTACAAAAAAAAGGACAAATGCCCCCTACCATCAACAAAAGCTTTATCTACTAACCGTTATCTTACAAAAGTGAAAACATGAGATAATGGTTTTGTTGATGGCAGGAGACATTTTTCCTTTTTTTTAACATCGGGACTCGGGTGCAATCAAGCAACAAAAAGAGTTTACCTAAGTGTAGTTAAATCACTAAATGGTCTGGACTCTGGTAGACTGTTGCAATCAAGTAACAAAAAGAGTTTAGCTAAGTTTAGCCAAGTATTTTGTAGTGTAATTGATCAAGTACTTATTAGGAATACGCCGTGGGCTCTAACTTCTTATGGGCTTTTAGTTTCATATTTGGGCTTATTTTTGCCTTTGGACTTTGGAGGAAGTAGTTGGGTTCTCACAACCTGGATCATTCTCAACTTATTTGCTTATTCGGCCACCCTTAAGAATTGAGACTTGTGTTTGTCTCCACTCTTGAGTAGGGATGTCAACGGGGTGGGGAATGTGCGGGGGGAGTATTCCCCGTCCCTGTTCCCGACTTCACAACCCTATCTCCGTTCCCGTCCCCATTCCCGGCGGGGAATGAAATGTAGTACCCATCCCTGTTCCCGTGGGGATCCGACGGGGACGGGGATTCCCCATACCCGAATATTACAATTAATTTTTTAAGCAAAATTAGTAAATATTTATTTGTTAGTATATATTATTATTTATTAGTAAAACATATGTGACTTAGTAATTCTTTTATTTAACATATATATTAATATTCTTGTTTTGTTGTAAAAAAAATAATATATATTAATAAATATATATATATATATATATACACATAGTATATATATATTATGTATAAAAAAATAGTATATATATTTCGGGGCTGGGTACGGGGCGGGGGGACCATTCCCCGTCCCCGTTCCCGTCCCCGTACCCGACGGGGAATGAAAAACAATCCCCGTCCCCGTTCCCCGAAAATGCTCCCCATCCCCGCCCCCGTCGGGGTGGGGAATCGGGTTCCCCACCGGATTCGGGACCCATTGACATCCCTACTCTTGAGACTCACTTTAATAATTTAATGAACAAAATGAAAAAAAAAAAAAGTTAAAGACTACTACCTTTTTTATTTTAGGGGAAAAAACAAAATGGGATATGGCCAGGCCCTTTTAGTTGTGTAGTTAGTAGGGGTGTAAGTGATACAAGACTATCGCAAGCTACTCGAGCTTGATTAAAAAAAAGTTCGAATTCGATTCAATCACTGTCGAGCCGAGTTCAAGCTCGGGTAGCGAATCGAGCCGAGTTCGAGCTCATGGATGCTTGATTCAATACCCTCAAGCAGTCAAGCTATTCGGTACACACTTATATATACATTATATTATATATTTAATTAAAATATTATCTTTATATACCTATCGAGCTCGACTCGATGCCAAATTCGAGTGCGAACTCGAGCTCTAGCTCGAATTTCAGTTAAAAAAGATTTCTTTTTTAATTTTTAATTAAGTATCGAATTTAACGAGTCGAGTTCGAATAGCTCGAAACTCGATTCGAGTCGAGCTTGAATTCGGTAATTAAAACTCGATCAAACTCGGATTTTGTGTCAAGCTTGAGCTCGAGCTCGAGTAGCTCACTACTCGACTCGGCTCGACTTGATTACACCCCTAGCATAGTCACTAGTCAGTAGTGTAGTGGATATACTTTGAGGCCCATGACCAATGGGATAGAATTGGGCTATGCCCATGACCAATAGGATAGAATTGGGCTATTGGAAAACTTAACCATGTGCACAAGTGAGAAGAATTTGGAATGAAAAAGTTGAATCTGTTGAGTGTTGCCCAATTAATAAAATAGGATTGAGTTTGGTAAGGAAAATACACAAGAAAAAAACAAATCATGGTGTTTACGAATTTGGACTAATACAACATTTAAGACCTGTCTTTTTTTCCCCTTTAATTACCAATGTTAATATTTTCAAAGGTGAATTGCCGGGATAGCTTTGATTAAAAATTCATTATGAAGAAATATTGAGTTCGAAACTCCAGTTAATTTGTCCATTTGTAAAACTTGAGGGGCCAAAATGTGTATTAAGACTAAATATAAATTAGACCTAACTATACCCAATTGTTGTTATCCTATTTAGTACTAAAGTTTAAGGTTCATAATGTCATCAATTTGCCTCATCTAATAGTCAAATATGTTTGCAAGATATGTGAGGCAATTTTGCACTTGAAAATTTCATAGTATAAATATGTTATCTCAATTCGAAATTATAATACATCGGTGCAGGTACAAGCACCGGGTGATCATGAAACTTGGCCGCTAAGCTAACAGTTCATTAAAAAAAAAAAATTCAAAGAAGAGAATTCCATCAAATAGAATTTTCGTACAATATCTTAAAGGGGGTTGCTAAATACCGCCCTAGTTTTGCTAAATACCGTCTCACTTTTTACACTTTTGTCCTTTACATTTTACCCTTTTTACACTTTTACACTGAGCCTCCCCACTAGGACGGCTCAGCCACGGTAGAGCCTCCCCACTAGGACGGCTCAGCCACGGTGGAGCCTCCCCACTAGGGAGGCTCAACCACGGCGGAGCCTCCCCACTAGGGCGGCTTCACCATGGGCAGGCCGCCCCACTGGGGCGGCTTCGCCACGGCAGGCCGTCCCGGTGGGGCGGCTAGACCA
>AWWV01007565.1:0-29421 GCA_001974805.1 Corchorus capsularis
TTAAAAAAAATAGCCGAGCCGCCCCACCGGGGCGGCCTGCCGTGGCGAAGCCGCCCCAGTGGGGCGGCCTATTCATAGTGAAGCCGCCCCAGTGGGGCGGCCTGCCCAATGGTGAAGCCGGCCAAGTGGGGCGGCCTGCCCATGATAAGCCGCCCTCTTGGGGCGGCACGGGTTATCAGTCCCAAAATTCGTTAAAAATTGCATTTTTCTGAAATCGTCATCAAAATACGGCACGTTGTCGTTCATTTTTCTTAAATCGTCATCAAAATATAACATATTAACGCTATTCTACGTTCGTGATAGTTTCAAGATTAGAAAATGAAGCAAAGGGCAAAAGCGTAAAAAAACGTGAAAAATGGGGCGATGAATAACAAAAATGGGGCGATATTTAGCAATCCAGTATCTTAAAACTGAAATGGATTTGGCAATGAGTAGCCAGCCAGTTGGAGGTTTGGGAATCCAACCCGCACGTTGTTCCAACATCAAAGATTATGTATCCAACACATTGCAATCAAGACATTAGCTGGCAAAAAAAGAAGGAACAAAATTTATGTCACAAAGATAACAAGCGTAACAACCAGCCTAAATAAATAAATACCTACTTTTATTGCATTGGACCGCCATTTAATAAGGTTTCATGATATTATTAAATTTCTTTACATATTAGCCGTTATAAACTAACCTTCTTTTTTTTTTTAAAAAAAAAAGTACCTAAATTCCAAGAAGTAACGGACATGAGGCTTACTATATGACCGTTTGATGGCAATTTTCCGTTGGAGAATGAGAAAAGAACAAAGATTAAAGCTGGAAGGTTAGCATAAATCCATGGACAAATTCCAAATGCTCACTCATTTCATGTCCAAAACCTTTGATTTGGTACAGCGGCAACATGAACAACACAGGGCCCTCCAAAACCCATGGACAAAACAATTTTTGGCAACGAGAAATGCTAAATTGGATTGATTTAAATGTGAGATTTTGTTTATTTTGTTTATTTGGTTTAACTAATTTAAAAGTAAGGGAAGTTGATTATCCGTTTTCAAGCGATCAACTCATGTTGATATCTATTATAATCTGTAAGATTTAAACTCGAGTATTTTACATACACAACATCCGAATCTTAATCACTTATATCAATTCTTAAGTTAAATATGTGATATTGATATTTATTTTGAACAACCCGAACATTTAATGTAATTGTTCATCTACGATATGATTATTATATGATCCTAGCAAGACAAGTGCAGCATCCATCTTACCCCAAATATAATAATTAAGGATTAAAGAAATTTGGGGTTGAACTTTGTATACTACTAGCCAGTATTGTTAACCGTTACACCAAATGGCAAATGTCATTATTTCATCTCTACAATTACTTTCATATACTTGAATGATGTTGCCACATTATTTCAATACCTTTAGAATTGGTCAAACTTTATTATACAGATAAGATAAAAGGTGTTTATAAAATGCAACCCATGATGTCTCTAATTCATAGTATTGTCCCACATGTATTATTTTTAATTGTCATGCCTAAAATTCACTCTTGCTATAAAACAAGTCACTAAAAAATGTAATCAAAATTCAATACTTTAGTTGAATTTATATATAATAAGTTAGCACAACTAATCTTTGAATAGCTTAAGGTATATAGTATAAGGTTCATGTGTAAGGGATTTGTATTATTTTGAAATAATAATACATTAATATTGACAAGCATTTTGCAGATAACATAACATGTCACAAAAAAATAGATAGCAAGATTATTACTAACAAATTATGTTTGGCCAAGATTACTAATAATTAAGTCATAGTGGTAGTATATTTCAAAAAAAGTCATAGTGGTAGTAGAATTAGGTTTCTAGAAAAATCCTCTTCATTTTATATACACAAAAATGGTAGAGCAGTAAGTAAGCAAATACAGCTTTGCAATAAAGACCAAAAAACCCAATCAAAGAATAGAATATTCCTCCACAAAGCTTAAGAAAAATAAATAAAATTCCATAAAAACCCTTTTCCCAAAAGTCCCCTACCCACCATTTCTCCTAGCCAGCCTGCCTGTGCCAGCAAAGGCCCTTCTTTTAGAAGAAACCAAAGTGAATCTGATGCCTTCCTTTCTCCATATATATATAAATACAAACATTTCATCAGTCATTTCATTTCCTCTCTATAAGCAAACAGAGAAAGAAACAGAGGAAAACAGAGAAAAACAGAGGAGAGTTTATTCAATTCAACATTGTTGGGTGGTGTTTTAATGGAAAACATTAACAAGAAGAGTTGGTCACTGAAGAAATTAGTGGTGGGGAAGGAAAGCAAATGGCCATGGAAGTTCTCAGCTTCAGCTTTCAAGTGGAAACGAAATGATTTTCAGATGAAGATAGTTGATAATTTGGTATTCAGGGTTCTTTATGTTGTGGAAGCCATTGTTCTTGTCTCCACTCTCTGTTTCTTCTATCTTTGCTGTGGCTGTCACATTTGATCCTCTTCATCCATCTCCTTTTTCTTCTGTGTAATTCATTCATTCTTTGCTTTGCTTTTCTTTTCTTTTTCCTTTTTCCACTGATAGTTTCTTTCTTCAACTTATAGCATACTCAGGTTTTGTAATTTTTTTTTCTTGAGCTGGGAATTAGATGATAAAAATTGTAACTTGTAAACATATATGATACTCAATTTTTTTTCCCTTCTTTTGGATGTAATAAAGATGATAATTTGTTATAGTAAAATAGTTTATTTTCATTCTTCTAAATTTCTAATTATGACTCTTTCCCATATATAACTTTGAAGTTTGATGTAAAAAAAATGTCTATGATTATGTACCAAAAAACTGTCTATGATTTTACAGGAGATAGGAAACTGAATTGTGAGAATTTTGCACAATTGAGCTAAAATTACTTGTTTTCATTTTCATAAAAAGGAAAAGCCAAATATAAGAACGATTTGATGATTCTAGTAGGAATTAGATGGATGACATTGAAGAGGGGGTTACAATTCTAAATTGAATACTAAGATTTATGAGCATTAATGAAATTATGGTTCAGTTTTAAAGACACAAGCATATCTTCTCCATTAGATGAAAAGTGCACGCAAGGAAAGAGGAGAGAAACTTGTAAAGTCCAAAGACAGGCCGACTAAAGCAGGCCAAAGACATGAAGTTGTCTAAAGTTAAAGCCGGCATTTGGGCCACTTTCAAACACCCACTAGTTAACTTCTGTGTTAACGAGATATTGGACAATGACCCTACGTATATATGTTAGATTGTCAACATGGCCATGAGTTTTTGTCTGTCTGATATTTTTGCTTATTATGATCTGAACATGTGCTTCTGTTGAGTTTTGTTCTAAGAAATTCATGGCAACTTTGGTTTATGCTGGTGCAAGACAAGCAAATATGTTTTACAAATTACATACACATGATCAAAATCTCTATCTTGTCTTAATTAGTTGCCTCAGAAACTGGGAATAGGGGTGAGAATTGGTATATATATTGTAAACAAGGGTTCTTGGATATAGAGTGAGGCAAGGTTACAACCATGGAATTAAATATCCGTCGATACCTTGATATATCCGTCGATATATCCAATATCTGTACCCCTCAATATAAATATCCATAAAAATTTCAATGTCACGGAATATCCGTCGATATATCCGTGTATCCGTCGATATTTATCGATATCTCGATAAATCTCGATATATCCGTAAATATCCATAAATATCCGTAAATATCCATATTAAATTAAATATTTTTTTTTTCGTTTTTACATTTAGGATTAAAAATATAAGTGACATTTCGATGAAGGAAAGGGTTTTTTCAAAAATATTAGCAATTGAAGTCATTTATACAAAACTGTGGTAATAGTAATACAAATAATTGTTTCGTTTAAGTGATTTGGTTTGAGATAGACCCGGGTTTCTCGATAATTTTTCGTTTAAGTGTTGGTATTTGACACAACACTTCTATGTCATTTTTTATTTTTGCCCAAAGCTTTGTTGAAAGTAAAAGTCACATTGTAGTTAAATACCTGTTTCAATTAAGTCTGGGTTTTGGTCATCTCAATAATAGGAAGATTCTTGACATGTATGAATTACCATTTTCGTCTTTCGCTAGAAGGCCAAACACTTATTGGATGGCTAACAAGAATTAGTCGAGAGGCATATTTGGAATATGTGCACAATTATATGGCGGTTTATAAACCTTATATGTCATGACTTGAATATTTTAACTGGATTACTGCCCCCGGGGGAGATGATACATCCATGCCTAGTAGAAGTCATAGCAATGGTAACTACGGTAGTAGTGATTTTGAGCCTCCAAGAAATTCAATGTGGTACTGAGGTTGTATTTGTGCTTTGGATTGTGTTTTTGTAACTAAAATAATGTAAAATAATGCATTTATAAATATGATATAATACTTTCTTACTTCACAAAAGAAATCATATAATTTTTTACATTTAATGAAGTGGTTAATTTGGTAACCATCATTTTGGAGATAAAATAAATGTGTGTTTAAATTAGTATAGTTGATTTATACATATTACATACACTTTTCGCAGTACAAAAAATAAAAAAAAAATAAAAAAAAAATGTCTACATATACTCTATTTATTATATCTTGATTCTAAAACATGTGGAAATATGTAAATAAGAATTGGTCAAAATTTCAAAGCAAAATTCAAACGTTTACTATAAATATCCGTCGTTTTAGTGCATTTTGGACCACTTATATTTGAATTTCATCGATACCTCGATATATCCGTCGATATATCCGTTCGATATATCCGTCGATACCTGTATTTAACACCATGGTCACAACAGATAAGGATCCACAGGAGGTGGTAGGGAGAAAGGGCGGAGCAGTTCCTTGATGATGAGTGCGCGGTGGCAGGCGGTGTTGGTGATGGCTGTTTACGGTGATGGAAGTTTCTTTGGATCAGAGAGTTTTTTTAGAGAATAAAGTCCCTGTATGCTGTGAATAATCAAAAAATGATTAACCCTTTCTCCGTTGTCTAAGGTCTTATTTATACCCTTAATTTTAGTAAGTAATTGCCCCAACGTTCTTATTTTGAGAACGTGGGTTCATGGGTAACTGTTTATGGGTATAAGTATTAGGTGAGTATTTATCGTGTATAATATATAGTAGATGAGCATGGCCTCACTAGGTGAGTATTGTACTGGGTGAGTGAGGGTGAGTATCTCACCAGGTGAGTATTACACCAGGTGAATATTTACTAGGTGAGTATTGTACTGGGTGAGTGTGGGTGAGTATCTCATCAGGTGAGTATTTACTAGGTGAGTATTTGTATTTGGTGAGTAGGGTAGGAACACGTCTCTCTCATCAGGAAAAGGTTGAGAGTAGTACTCTCAACTTGCCTCCTAACCCGAGCCTCCAAGCCAGCTCCCCTGCACATCCCAAATGGACTAGACTATGAACCCTGCCACGTGTTAAAAGTCTAACCCTTATATTATTATATACATTAATACATGATAATATATAATTAAAATCATATATTATAAGCGTGACCAAAAATCATCATCTACATTTTGCCCCCTGCATGAGAGTTCTTGATGTAAGAAAGAAAGTTTCATGTATTCATGGAGAGTCTAACAATGCATTTTTGTGTGAATGCTTGAGTAATTTGGGTCGAAAGAGACCACCTCTGATTTTTTTTTTCATGGCTTCTTGGTGAGAGCTCCGCGCAAGAGCTGGATGAGTCTCCGCTCAAGAGCAAGGGAGTTCTCAGCGCTAGAGCTGGGTGAGCCTCCGCGCAAGAGTAAGGGAGTAATACACTAGGTTAGAGTAATATGCTTAAAGTGTTTCGTACAATCAAACACTTATATACACAATAATATATATATATAATTATTTTATTTATTTATTTTACAAAGGATTGCATTAAAATCTTTACACACAAAGAAGGGTATGTGTTAAACGCAAGGGGGGCGTGACGCTCTCCCCCTGCTTTAGACGCCTTAGGGGCGTGCCTCCCTTGATTAAATTCAAGGGGGTGCTTCCCTTGATAGAATTTTTTTTTAAGATTTTGCCTTTTTTTTTTTGATAACTTTTAACATTTTTTTAAGAGAGGATTAATTTCTTTCTCTCTTTTTTTGTGGGCCCTAGCGCACACCCCTAGAGCAGGGCAAGAGAGTCTCCCTCAGGGGAGTCTCCGCTAGCGCAAAGCAAGAGTCTCCCTCAGGGGAGTCTCTTCTAACGCGTAGCAAGAGAGTCTCCCTCAGGGGAGTCTCCCCTAACGCACAACCATTAAAGTGCAAGGCGTGCTTTTTTTTAAAAAAAAAAACATTTAGTTTTTAGAGCTATTGCCTTTTTTTTTTAAAATTTTTTTTTAAGGATAGAAGAACTTTTTTTTAAATAATAATATTTGATATTTTTTCTCTTCCGGATTTTATTTTTTTATTATATAACTTTTGTTTTAACCGCGTAGGTTGGGGGAGTCTCTTCTAGCGCACAACAGGTGAGTCTCACCTAGCACGTAGCAAGAGAGTCTCCCCTAAGGGAGTCTCGCGTAGCAAGGGAGTCTCCCTTGAGGCAGTCTCGCATAGCAAGGGAGTCTCCTTTGAGGGAGTCTCACGTAGCAAGGGAGTCTCCCCTGAAGGAGTCTCTCGTAGTAAAGGGAGTCTTCCCTGAGGGAGTCTCACGTAGCAAGGGAGTCTCCCCTAGCGCACAACAAGTGGGTCTATCCTTCTAGAGTGCAACAGGTGAGTCTCCCCTGAGGCGCAGCAAGAGAGCGCTCCTTGCGCAATTCAATTTATATATATATATATATATTTATTTATTATATATATTTTTTAATTTATTTTTTTTTCAAAGATAAGTGAGATGAGAGAACTTGTATATGTAGTTAATCCAGGTGTAGTAACTTATAGTTTTATTTCACGCAGCACAGCTTGCTCTCGCCTATGATGCATAGGCAGCTTGTGCTTGCACTTCATGATAGTGTAGCTTAGGATGATTTTTTTTCTCTCTTGATTCTATAACACTAATGGTTAATTATTCTCTTGATTTTTTTTCCCTCTTAACACTAATGGTTGATTCTAAGACTATGTAGCAGATCATATGAGATTTCACAAAGTAAAAGAATCTTAAAAAAAATTATGAGCACTTATCTTTGGAGCTCTAGGAGTGAATTGCACGGAGGAGTCTCCATAGTAGTCATAAAATTCTACCTTTCACCTAGGTATTGAAGCGTGTGAAGGAGTGCCCACAAGAATAAGTGATCATGATGAAGCATCTTCATTGAAAGATAACATGAGGTGACTTCTTGAATGTGTGTCTGCATGTGAGAAATTCTCATACATGTACAAATAACAACAATAATATGTCTGCTATATGCATTGAAGCACATGCATGCCAAATAGTCATAGTGTAAGAGAATAATTATACCCATCACCTTTGCCCCATGCATGGAAATCCGATTAATATAAAGGAAATTCCATGCATTAAGAAAGTATAATGCAGATGTGGAGCGTATCTCCATACTGGATACAGAACATATCATTAGAACATAATGGGAGCAGGCAAGGCTCGGTGTAGAACAAAGCTTGGAACGCTTGAACTCGTCTCGGAGTATATGCGACACCATGGTCATCATGAATAATAAGTTTCCATTAGTCAGAAAGAACGTATCCTGAGGTGCAATGAGATGTGCTTTAATCCTCACATGGAGAGTGGTTTCTGCTGGAGGGAGCATTTTTTTTTTCGTGGCACTTATTTTGCTTCAACCTCTACAGGGAGAAAAGTTCCTACTACCTGGAGGGAGCATGTATTTATGCGCTTGTAGCTTTATTGACAGGGATGCGCAGCATGTGCTTCAATCTCTACAGAGAGAAAAGTTTCTACTACATGGAGGGAGCATGTGCTTACGCACCATCATAGCCAATTATGTATTAGGCGACTTAGGCCAGCGGCGTTATAGCCAAACATTGGGCGACTAAGGCCAGCGGCATTATAGCTAAGTATTGGGCGACCAAGGCCAGCAGCATTACAACCAAATATAGAGCAATAGAAGCTGATGGAATGGAGTAGTCACATTAGTCACAATGCATATGAGGCAATCTCATTAATGTAAATTGTCTTACATGAAGTAGTTGCAGCTGAAGCTAAATCATAAGATATATAGAGTTCTGGCTAGGCAGGTTTGCCTTGCAGTTAGAAGCATTAAATATAATAAATCACGATTGAGAGAACGAATAAGAGTAAATCCCATACATAATAATCTTCATTGGTGGAGCAACGATCATTGTCATGCCACACGGTGAGGGTTTTGATGATTGAGGAAATGATTATTTTGAAATCTATTATCAACAATCACTATATCCCCTGCTTGAATCCTATGATGAAGTTCCTTGCATAGGTTTCTACATTCGGCTAGAGGATGACCTACTGCGCGATGATAGTCACAGTACCTTGGGTTGGACTTCTTCTCAGCAGTTGGAGGTTGTGAGGTATAAGGAAGGTTGATCTGACCATCCCTAATCCACTGTTGCAAGAGAGCACGCACCCTTTCAACAGGTATAGGAAAAGGTTGTGCTTCATCTTCGTGATCTTCTCTCCTTCGAAAGTCCCTCTTGGGATGCTTCAAAGGCATCTTTTCCTTGGCTCCAACAGCATGTACTCCAGGAGAAATTTTTCTATGTGTTTCCCTTTGTCTCAGTATAGTGTTATTAGTCCTTGTAACACACAAAATTTCTAAGTCTAAAAATAAGACAAGAAAGATTGGAGTTCAAATAAGAATTTTATTGATTGATCAAATTGATGCAAGTACAATCTTTGGAAATTCTAATAATAAGAAATTGTCCTCTGATTCTTCTCCTTCGCAAAATTATGCTTCAAGATTTGCTTCAAGGGTAGAATGGTTTGATCTTGAACTTGATGATAATTTGAGAACTTGATTTGATTTGATTTGATTCAAGGGTCGAACGACTTGATCTTGAACTTTATGGTAATTTGAGAACTTGATTTGATTTGATTCAAGGGTCGAATGACTTGGTCTTGAATTGATAATTTAATTCAAGGGTCTTGACGAATTGATCTTGAATTGATGACTTGGGAATTTGATTTGATTCGAGGGTCTTTGATGACTTGATCTCGAATTGATGATAATTTGATTCAAGGGTCTTGGTGATTTGATCTTGAACAAACAAAATTAATCTTCTTCAGATTTGTTGATGAAGATCGAAATAAAATTTCTTGAAAGTGAGCTTTTGCAAATCTTTGATAATTTGAAAGAAGAATCCTCCACATACGTGGATCTTCTTTCAATAATTTCTCAATAACTGGATCTTCAATAATTCTCCAATAATTGAATCTTCTTTGAAAGAAGAATTTTCCACATACGTGGATATTCTTTCAATCTTCTTAAGCTTTGGTGAAGATCAGAATAAGAACATCTGAAATACTTCAGAGCTTTTCTGCTTCAGAGCTTTTCTGCTTTCTGAATTGTGTGTTTTGAAAATGACTTGGGAGCTTGGTATTTATAGTGGGGGATGGAGAGTTTCAAGATAACTTAATTTCTCCTCGTTATTTATCTCTAAACTATTAATTTTAATTAGAGATAAATAAGATGACACAACAGTGAATTCCGATTGGTCAATGCTTGAAACCTTGAGATTTGATTGGCCAGATGATGCAATTTATTTACCAATTATCTCAATTTAATAGAGATAAAAGGTGATGACTCACAACTTAATTTTGATTGGTCAAACCATTAAACATTGAAATTTAATTGGTTAGACCATGTGTCATATTTATCTACCATTTTTCCTAAGAAAATATCCAATAAATTTAAGGATAAATTCTCAAAAGAAATTTGTAGGAAATTTCTGATTGGCCGAAATTTCTCGCTCTACAAATGCCCCCTCAAGACTTATTTACGTACACGATTTGGAATGTAGCAAGTAGGCAAGTCTTGAATCTTGATATGCTTTCGGTGTTAAATTTGCTTACACCTTTGCATGTTGTACTTTGAGATGATCCTTGGTGATTTTGTTTACAGGTTTGCATGGCTTGAGAAAATATTTGCAAAACACTTTCTCCAAATGCCTTTACCAATTTTGAGACCTTGAAAGAATTGAACCAAAACTAGGTTCAAAGGATTCTTTTTTTTTTTTTTTTTTGTGACTGAACTTGACAATTTGAATCAAGCTGCCTACGTACCCTCAAATGTGAAGGATCAAGTCATTTACGTAGTTCATTTTTTTGTACTCTAAGTTTTGCCTAAGCCGTCCTTTGCAGGATTTTCAACTTAGCGAGCTTTTTTTTTTCTAACTTTTTCCTAAGTCGTCCTTTACAAGATTTCCAACTTAGCGAGCTCTTTTTTTTTGGGTTGACTGAACTTGGCAAGGGGCACCAAGATGCCTACGTACCTCCAAGAAATGAAGGATCAAGTCATTTTCGTAGTCCTTTGGGTTTTTTTTTTGGTGTGCAGTTTAGGCTCGTGCTTAGGAGCGAGCATTGCCCCCATTGGTTTGCTTGACATCATCATTTGAAGTTGACTTGGCATGCATTTTCATAGGATCAAAAGATCCAAATTTCATACTTGGAATTGGAATTGCCATGACAAAATTTGATGTTGCGACTTCATCGTCAAACTCAATCATTCCTTCTTTGTAAAGCTCCATGATTTTGTCTTTGAGAATGAAACACTTTTCTACTGGATGATTGATTAAATGATGAAACTTGCAATAGTTTGGATCATTCACCTTATCAGCTTCTTCAGGCCGTTTCATTTCAGGCAATTGAATGAGATCAAATTTCAAAAGTTCTTCCAACATCTTTGGGACATCAGAATCAAGGAATGGATATTCCTTTTCTCGTTTTTCCTTCAAAGAAATTTTGATTTTCTCTTGGGAGGATTTGGATTTCACCTTTTTGGAGTCACTGGTTGTCTTGAAAGACTTTATGCTTACTGCCATAAAGTGCTTGCTTTCAACTTCTTTGGTCACAAATTTGCCCCCTTTGTGTTCTATTGGTTCTCGAACAGGCGGCTCTTGATTGCCACCAACTGCTATGTTAAGCTCCATATCATGTGCTCGAGTTGCCAATTCTTCAAAAGTTTTTAACTTAATGCCTTGAAGAATATAGCGCAGGGTCCAGTTCATACCTTGGATGCACATATCCAGTGCAGAAGTTTCAGATAATTTTTCTTTGCAATTGAGGCTGAGATTTCTCCACCTATTTATGTAGTCAATCACAGCTTCATCTTTGCATTGGCGTGTACTTGTGAGTTCAATCAGACTGACAATGCGTCGAGTGCTATAGAATCGATTTAGGAATTCATGCTCAAGTTGCTCTCAATTGTCAATTGACCCAGGTTCAAGATCTGTGTACCAATCAAAAGCATTGCCCTTCAAAGAACAAACAAATTGCTTGACCATAAGGTCTCCATAAGTGCCAGCATTGTTGCATGTTTCCACAAAGTGGGCGACATGTTGTCTTGGGTTTCCTTTGCCATCAAACTGTTGAAACTTTGGCGGTTGATAGTTGTCAGGCATTTTCATGCAATCAATCCTTTGGGAATAAGGCTTTGCATAAGTGTAGGAAAGATGAGCAATGTTTTCAGCTTGATCTTTGATTGCCTCTTTGATGAGCTCCTTGATTTGATCAGAAGAAATACTTTGAAGATCTTCCGCAGCAACTTTGGTGGAATTTTCACCAAATTCTTGAACATTTTTATTGTTACTGTTTTCAGCAGTAGTTTCATCAACTTGTTGGTGAATTTGAGGTTTGTCTTTGCCTTTATTTTCAACAACTTTCATCATTGGAAAGGAAATTTGTTCATCATTTTCTTTGATGTTGTTGGCTAGTGATTCACAGCTTTAGCAAGGGATGCAACTTGTTCTTCCAACGAAGCCATCAAAATTTTTGATGATTTGAATATTCAGGAAAAGAGATGAGAGGCAAAGATTGTCCCACTGGGCGTGCCAAAATTTGTAACACATAAAATTTCTAAGTCTAAAAATAAGACAAGAAAGATTGGAGTTCAAATAAGAATTTTATTGATTGATCAAATTGATGCAAGTACAATCTTTGGAAATTCTAATAATAAGAAATTGTCCTCTGATTCTTCTCCTTCGCAAAATTATGCTTCAAGATTTGCTTCAAGGGTCGAATGGTTTGATCTTGAACTTGATGATAATTTGAGAACTTGATTTGATTTGACTTGATTTGATTCAAGGGTCGAACGACTTGATCTTGAACTTGATGGTAATTTGAGAACTTGATTTGATTTGATTCAAGGGTCGAATGACTTGGTCTTGAATTGATAATTTAATTCAAGGGTCTTGACGACTTGATCTTGAATTGATGACTTGGGAATTTGATTTGATTCGAGGGTCTTTGATGACTTGATCTCGAATTGATGATAATTTGATTCAAGGGTCTTGGTGACTTGATCTTGAACAAACAAAATCAATCTTCTTCAGATTTGTTGATGAAGATCGAAATAAAATTTCTTGAAAGTGAGCTTTTGCAAATCTTTGATAATTTGAAAGAAGAATCCTCCACATACGTGGATCTTCTTTCAATAATTTCTCAATAACTGGATCTTCAATAATTCTCCAATAATTGAATCTTCTTTGAAAGAAGAATTTTCCACATACGTGGATCTTCTTTCAATCTTCTTAAGCTTTGGTGAAGATCAGAATAAGAACATCTGAAATATTTCAGAGCTTTTCTGCTTCAGAGCTTTTTTGCTTTCTGAATTGTATGTGTTGAAAATGACTTGGGAGCTTGGTATTTATAGTGGGGGATGGAGAGTTTCAAGATAACTTAATTTCTCCTTGTTATTTATCTCTAAACAATTAATTTTAACGAGATGGGTAGTCCGCGCTGGCGCGTCGGACGTCTTTTTATTTTATTTTATTTTTTTATTTTTTTTGCTCTCCGTGCAATTCATCCTTGAATCAAATATGGTTTTGTTGGTCTTTTCTATATTTAATACATAAATATAGTTTCTTTCTTATCTAGTCTTACTTTATTCGACAATCATGTCCTGTTTTTAGCTCTTGCTCTTTTGGCATTTAGAAATCAGTAAAACAATTAGAATGATGGTTATATAAAAGTCCAATGATAAGAATGATGGTTCTTATCAAATATGGTATGGTATGCTACGGCTACCTCTAATGATCTTATTACTCTGAGTATCCAATGAACTCTTGGATTTTAAGTCTTTGATAGGTTAATTATAAATTTGAATAGCTTTAGCCATCAAATTGTATATGTAATGGAATGATTGTTAATTATTTATTTAAAATAAAATATCATTCAATCCTTGAATCAAATATGGTTTTCTTGGTCTTTTCTATATGATGGTTATATAAAAGTCCAAAGATAAGAATGATGGTTCTTATCAAATTGTATATGTAATGGAATGATTATTAATTATTTACTTAAAATAAAATATCATTAATCAACACTTAAAATGAATGAAAGTTGAGTAGAAAAAACGATTGTATCATTTTTCCTTTTAATCATCGTTTTTATAATCTTCTTGTCTAATCAAAAAAATGAGGATGAAGGGGAATAATAGGTATGTAGGCTAATGTCATCAGTAGGCTTGAATATTGAGAAGCATAATTCCCTTTTAATCATTTTTCTTTTCTAATCTACTTGTGTAATCAAAAAAATGATGATGAAGGGTAATAATTAGGTATTAATTAGCTATTATTCTCTTTTAATCATATCGAATTTATTCATTATTAATTAACTATTAATTAGATATAGTATAATGGATGATTAAGGAGGGGCTTTAAATTAATATGTTAGATGTGAGAAATTATCAAAATGGGGTGATAAGGTGGCACCAGGTTAAAAGTTGAAAGGGCTTGTTAGTAATTTCCATAGGGGACAAAAATAATATATAGTATATATTAGAGATAAATAAGATGACACAATAGTGAATTCCGATTGGTCAATGCTTGAAACCTTGAGATTTGATTGGTCAGATGATGCAATTTATTTACCAATCATCTCAATTTAATTAGAGATACAATAATACTTCTTGCCCCTCCATTTTGCCACACACAATGCTCCATCCTGATGTGTCCATCACATATTACGCCACGTGTCTTCTCTCTTCCTTTTTTTTCTATTTTTATTCTTTTTATTAAGTTTAGCATTAATTTCACCAAGTTTAGTCCCAAATTAAAATTTTATTTTTATTTTAAGGGTAAATTTCAAAATTAATAATTTATTGTTATAGGGTTTTAGAAATAAAATACAAAACTAATTTCACTAAGTTTAGCTCCAAATTAAAATTTTATTTTTATTTTAAGGGTAAATTCCATAATTAATAATATTGTTATAGGATTTTAGAAATAAAATATATAATTAATTCACTAAGTTTAGCCAAAATTAAAATTAAAATTTATAAATGGTGTATTGGAACCAATAAAATGATGACATGTGGCATGATGTATGATAGACACATCAGGAGGGAATATTGTGTGTGACAAAATGGAGGGGCGTGTAGCAAAGTCCTTAGAGATAAAAGGTGATGACTCACAACTTAATTTTGATTGGTCAAACCATTAAACATTGAAATTTAATTGGTTAGACCATGTGTCATATTTATATACCATTTTTCCTAAAAAAATATCCAATAAATTTAAGGATAAATTCTCAAAAGAAATTTGTAGGAAATTTCTGATTGGCCGAAATTTCTTGCTCTACAGTCCTTCCTGTAGCTTCTACCAATGCGGTGAAAGTGTGTAGAGGGAGATTCTCCAAATGCACTCGGTATTCATCACGCATCCCTCGGATGCATACTTTCACCAATATCTTCTCATCATGCTGCTCATGGGTATCCAAAACTCTTTCTCTATAACGCTGGATGTAATCCATGAGGTCTTCCTCTCGGCTCTGGTATTCTCTACCCAAGTCAATCAACGTTATCTTTTCTTGCGTGAAGAAGAATTTCTCTCCAAAAAGAGTACACATTTGCCCCCAAGACTCTACAGACCATGGAGTAAGATTGACATACATGTGTAAGCTTTCCCTGTTAAAGACTTAGAAAATTCCCTCAACTTCAAATCATCCAAACCAGCAACTCCAAGCGTCTCCAGAAACCTCATCACATGCTTTTTGGTATCCCCTGACTTCCCATCAAACTGTTTGAACTTTGGACTAACATAGTCCTTAGGGTATGGTTTCATTGCTACCCTTTGAGAGTATGGGAGCTTCAATTCAAACTCAGAGCTGACAACATTCCTTTTCTGAAAGATCTTCTCAAGTTGCTCCTTTGTGACATACTCAGTATCATTGTCCTCTGGTATGGGAGTCAAATTAAAGGATGGTAGAGGTGGTGGTGTTTCTTTGGGAGTACCTTCAGCACCACCCTGTCCACCATTGCTCGCTTCTGACAGGTCTCCACCATTACTCTTAAGTCTTAAGAACTCAGACCACCCCCTTGCATCTGCATCTAGCGACTCATCAACTGTTAGCAACTCTACAATTTTCTTTGCCATCTCCGAATTTCTCATCCCCACCGTCAAATCATATATATGAGCCCAAACGAAACTTGGAGTAAAGACATACTGTTCCGGCCTCAGATCCCCTTTATAATCAGCAAATAACAACAGGCTTCCATCGAAAAACCAAGGGCTCCCATCAATCACTCTACTCCGATCAACCTCTGTTGAAAATTTGAAAAGGAAAAGATTGTCTTCTAGAGCATAGATGTTAACTTCACGCACCAGTTTCCAAATATTCTTCATCGTGTTCATCAAAGCTTGTTTATTAAAAGACTTTAAAGTAAGCAATTTCCCAACCAACCAAGGCTTCCCTTTTCCCTCTTGTGCCACATTTGCAACTACATCCTCCTCCTCGTCTTCCGTTAATTTTAAATTTTGCCACAGTCCTGAAGCCAACTCATCCGCCATCGACGAATCCAATGCACTCAAACCCAATCTTCTTCTAAAAGCTAAAACTCGCCTCTGAACCAAGCACTATAATGACTAAACTCAAAAAAACACTAAACTCGAAAACGAAGACTCAGAAACTCCTCTCACAGAGCAGTATGGGATTTGTTAATTGCAATATTAATATTGTTAACAAGTTTAAGATGTTTTTGGGTGATGCATGCATGGATTTGGTCACCTAGTTCCTTAAAAGGAATTTACTAGCTTGTTTCCGATTCATGCCTTTTCAATTGTACATTGCAACTTTTGATTATGAAAATTCGAAAGGGAGACTTGAGAGACAAATATTATATGCTTATTTGGGAATGAAACTGGATGAGGCATATATGCCTGTTTTCCACATAATTATTCATGCATTTCATATACAAATTAACGAGACTCAATCTTTTACATCTTTAAGATTAAGGAACTTATTTATGCCAGATCATGTTCATATAATCTCATTGTGGTGCAAGAATCTGTTCACACAACACAAGCCATTAGGACAAAAGTTACACATGGTGTTACGCAATAATATACAGCCATGATATTGCAGGATAGACAGAAGTAGAGAGCAAATATATACCAGCCCCCCATTGGCTGAGATTTCATTTTTCTTTTCTAGCAAATATACCAGCCCCACAGCCATTGTTCTTGTCTCCACTCTCTGTTTCTTCTATCTTTGCTGTGGCTGCCACATATAATCCTCATCCCCCTACTGAACTCCTTTTTCTGTGTAATTCATTCATTCTTTGCTTTGCTTTTCTTTTTCCTTTTTCTACTGATAGTTTTCTCTTCTTCCACTTATAGCATACTCAGGTTTTGTAACCTTTCTTTTTTCTTTTAACTGAGCTGGAAATAGATGATGAATATTGTAACTTGTAAACATATACACAATTTTTTTTTTTCTCTTTTTGGATGTAATAAATGATAATTTGTTGTACTATATAGCTTATAATTTTAATTCTTCTAAATTAATTATGAATTGTTTCACATATTGATGTGAAAAAAGTGAGAATTTTGCATAATTGATTGAGCTAAAATCACTTGTTTTCATTTCACCATGACAATCCCTCAGTATCCCACCACATACAGCATATCGCCTGGATTACCCAAGCAAGAACCAACATCACAATTCAGTTTAAGAATTTTTCCAGGTGGGGGAATCCAGGATATTTGAATAGGAGACAAACCAAAGTGTTGTTTAGTGGAAGGGGTGGCAGTAGAAAAAGGTTTTAACAGAGTGAGAAGCTTACTACGAATTTCTGTTTCAATAATGGGCTTTTGGTTGAATAAAGAATCATTCCTAGATTGCTACATTTGCCATAAAATACTAGTAAATCAACTAATTTGTCTAAAGCCCCTTACTAGGTTTTAATAATATCAGAAAGTGTATTATTGATGAGAATTCTGAAAGAAGTTGTGCTAATACATTCCATACTACACTTAATCCAATGGCTATAGAAAATATGGATGACATTGATGAAAAATAAAATGCCACAATATGTGTACAATTCTAAATTTAATCAGATTTATGAGCTTTCTCCTCTTGCAACTGATTCGCACCTGACTTGTCTGTCACTTGTTGCCACCTGCAAGACATAATATAGGGATCTATCATCTATGCATGCAAATTAGACAAGAGAATTGTTCACTTTGGAAGCAATTGGAAAAATAGGATTTTGTGAAACCTTAAACTAAATATAACCATCATTTTCACTTACCCGGTGCTTGAGTCGTTGCTTGACTAGAGGAACCTCTCTTGAAATTCCACCATGAACAGCGACCTCTTCTTAGGTGCTTGAATTCCCACAGAACAAAATTCTTTGCACCCAAACATGGTTCTGAACAGGCAGTTCCCCATCACAAACACCAAAAATTTCAGGAAATTGGTAAGATTTTCCATCTCTCTTGCTATCTTTTTCTCTCCCTGCTGGTTTCTAATAAATCACAATGCTGATGATATGTTATGGCTGGCTTCAACACTTTGAGTGAGTGTATATATATAGGCTTCAAGGTAAAGAATCACAAACTCCAAATTAACACTGCATGTACAATGTATCATCATAAACAAGGAAAAAAGACTCAGATTATTGCAAATCATATGAATACCTTCTTGAATCTCTTTAATTCCATAATTGCAATAAATTTCTATCTTAATTAAGCACAAAGAAGGAAGGGTTATCATCCAAAATCAGCCATTATATTTTCTATATCTGGGTGAACTTGGGAATCAAGAAATTGCAATATTAATTGTTAACAAATTTGGAAATGTTTTTGGCTGATGCATGCATTGATTTGGTCACCTAGTCCCTTAAAGGAATTTACTTGTTTCCAGTTCATGTTTTTTCAAATGTAGATTGCATCTTTTGATTATAAAAATTCGAAATGGAGACTTGAGAGACAAATATATGCTTATTTGGGAATGAAACTGGATGAGGCATATATGCCTGTTTTCCACCTAATTATTCATGCAAATTAACGAGACTCAATCTTTTACATCTTTAAGATTACAAGGAACCTATTTGTGCCGGATAATGTGATAACCTCCTTGTCCTTGTGGTAAGAATTTGTTCACACAAGCCGCAATAATATACAGCCATAATATTGCAGGATAGAGGGAGGTGGGGAGCAAATACCAGCCCCCATTGGCTGAGATTTCTTATTTCTTTTCTATCTTGAAAAAAGAAAAAAAAAATCTTCAAGGCCAAAATTGTGTGTATAAAATGCATAGAACATAAAGCATACACTTTTCTTGCCGCTCAGCAGGTTGACATTCCAATACATTTCTTTTTTGTAATTAAGATGAGCACAAAATTGCGAGAAAAGAGAAAAATAAATAAATACTGAGAGCAACCTATCGTCTAAATGAGCCACATTATTCAAATACATTAACTTGCTTCCTATAAGGGTCACAGTAATCAGATTTCACATAATTAACTTGCTTTCTGGCGAACAAACCGCTGCAAACTCTTTGGCATTTCTGTTTCCACGCCAGTTTTCTGCTTCTTTCTGGACATTTCTTTTTCCTCCATTCTTTGCTCCAAGAAAGGCCGCTTGGCTTTATGGATAAGTTCCCTTCTCTTCGTTGCTCTCTTACTAGGCTTATTCCTTCCCTTTGTTTTCTTTTTAAACTCGGTATCCTTGGCAGCTTCAACAGCAGCTTCCAATTCGGCTTCCCTCTCCTCCTTTGTTGGCTTCTCCATCTTTTTCACTTGCCTCACTGTACCAACCTTTGTTGGGTCCAACATGATTGTTTCAGGAGGGAGCTTGTCAAGCAGAGAGTGCACTTCCTTCTCTCTCCTCTGTTTAGATGTTTCAAATGGGTTCGCCACCCATGAATCAAAGTTGGGTTCCCCTGATCCTGGAATAAGAATACTAGACCATCCCATGGAGTGTCCTATCCCCAGAACATCTTCATATGGTCGAAACAAAAGTTTCCCGATCTGGTAACCTTTAGCCATTGCATGAGACATATATCTGCTATAATTCTGAGAGCCAGAAGAATCAGCTAAAATTTGCACGAATGAGCCAGTTCCAGCAGCAAGCAAGCCTTTCTGACTAAAATTCAAGGTCTTTGCATGGCCTGACAGTGTTTGGATAACCTCAAACTTCCTCAGGTCCCAGATCTTGATTTTTTTCTCTCTCCCAGATGTAGCCATGAGCTGGCCATTGGGATGGAATGCCAACGCTGAAATAGGCCCAGGATGACACAGCATCTTTACAAGTGGAATAGCACTGGTGGGCTTCCACATTGTCACTGTACCACTTGAATGACCTAATGCAACAACCCCATTGAATGGATTGACCTGCATAACATCAGTGCGGCCTGAACCAGTCCGAAGATTACCAACCATCTCCCCCATTGTAACATCCTGGTAACGAAGTTGCCCAGATTTGTTGATTGATGCCAACAGGAAATGATTTTTCAGAAACTGGACTCTTAGAACTGCACCATGTTCCTGAACAGTAAAACCTTTAACTGAGTTTGACCTTAGTCTAATCTCAAGTAAACTTATCAACTACGAAATGAGCATGCAAACAAAAGCAAAAGTGGGTTGTTAACAATGAATTATGATTCCGAAAGGCAATGACCATGCCAAAAGCAATATATTTCCTACAGGAAGTGCAGTCAAAGAATCAGGAGCACATTTACTGTGCCTATGCATAATCTGAACAATGGCAAGGTAAAAGGAAGAAACTAAAACACATAGTAATTGAACCCAGCTAAAGAAATAATGACCAAGAGTTTTTATTTCACAATAGCCTCATTCTTATCAAAAGCCGACAGTTCTAGCTGATTAAGTAGTACAACTTTTAGGTAGGAGGCACACTGACCTTTAAACAATGAAGTTCTGTTCCATCTCGATTATAAATGTAAGGGTACCTGCATTGATTAACCTTAGGTAAATCACACCAATAACAATAAAGCTCTAAAAGGCTCTAATTACCAGCACATAATATTCATACTGATGACCAAACTTTAGTATTATGAATATCTCTAAAGGTAGAACGTGAATAACAAAGAGACACGATTGGTGGATGAAACAAGTTGCCTTGATAAAGCAATATTACATCCTAGATAGCAGGAGATCTATGCCATGGAGGAGGCATGTGCACTGAATATAGAGATTTGAGGTGTGGTTCCACAGGAATACAGAAATGAGGGAAGAAAATTGATAGGTCAAAGTAAATTCTTTTACTGCTAATAAGAGAAGGCTTACTTTTTCTGAGCAGTTGCAAAAAAAAGCTCATTATGCAAGAACGCCACATCACGTACTGTTTCTCTAACCTGAGAGGAAAAATAGGAGCAATTATAGATAAATGAAAATAATGCTTTAGCCAAATCCTGACCATACAACTAATGTTATAGTCAGTAATTAAGATTAAGCATTAAAGAGTCATGTGAATTACAAGACTCAAGGAAAAAATTGCATATATTCAAGTATTACTGCATAGGACCAACTAATTTATAATCTCTCATGTCATTGTTACCTTGCTAATAAAGAAATATTAGTGATAACATCCAGGATAGATTCTCCTGCAGTACATCAAGGTTATTGACCATTATATATAACATTCAAAGCATGTGATCAAAGTACTATTTCTTTGCTCCAACTTGATCAATGCTACCTTTACCTTATGCTTGGATTAAAAGTAGAAAAGCAATGAAAGTAGCCTATATGCTTTGAAATCATCTATGTATATAACTTAATTATATCATCAAGAATGAACAACAACCATGAATAAACTTTAGCACCAAGTCTAAAACCTTATTTCTTTTATAACAAGATCTCAGGCCTCAGGGCCATATGCAGATTTCTCATACCAAGATGATGCCACAGCTATAGCATGCCACAGCTAATTCAGATAAAATCATACATGAATTTGCTAATAAACAAACATTAAAAATGGGAAATTTTGAGATGTAAAATAAGTCAATATCATCAAAAGGCACACAAAAAAAGGTCACCCTTTATCACCTAGAAAACTTGGTTTTTCCAGAAGTATCACATACCTGAATCTCCCTGGTTAGGTTTAATGTCTTCATATCAACAATAGCCAGATGCCCCTTGCGTCCAGCAGCTGCCATATACCGACCATTTTGGGTGAAATCTAGAGTATATGGACCAAGTTCTGCACATGTAATGTATACACAAAACCAATGAGTATAATAAAACATGTAGAATCAAAACTATATATATTTAAGGAATGACTAACAACAATTGAATTAAAACATCGACAAAACTACAGTCAGGACAGCTACAAAAGGCCTAATGGTTTATTTCATAAAGCAATTTAGAACAGAATACTAAAACCTAAACAAAAAAAAAGAAGTTCATCTTGAAATAAATTGACATTGAGAATGTAGGCACCTGGTAAAACAATATCATACTGGTTCCTTGTGCTTAAGATATCGACTTCGTTAGCAATGGAGTCTTGCTTGATCCTCCATGTCTTCTCTATACCTTCTGCCTCCAAAAATCCACTCTCACTTGGCAAAAGCCACTGAAAAACAAAAAACCCCAAATTTAAAAATAATCCAATTCCAACAGACAAGCAACATCAAAACAAATATACTAAGTAAATAGATAAAAAACCCATATGTTAAAAGCGAAGAAGAAGCTCACTTTCTCAATCTTTGCAGCAGCTTTGGCAGATTTTCCGTACAACTCTTCCCTAACAGCAAGTTGACCCTTTAGCTTCTTGTCTTTTAATCCCTGCAGCAAAATAGAACAACTCAAAATCAAAAAAACAAAATTGATGAATAAAATAAGTACACTCAAACAACAAATAAAAACATTTAAATTACCTCCAAATTAGCAGCTTCTCCCCGAAGATACTTCTTTACTTTTAGGTCCATCTCATCGCCACCGTGCTCTTCTTTTGCACCCATTTTAATACAAAGAAACGGACACTCGTAACACTGCTTTTGCCTACTGGAAGATTGGCTTAAACCGCCGCTTAGGGGCAAAAGCTTGGCTTCTGCTGGGAATTAGACTACTGAAACCTGAAACTGAAGGTGCCAAAGGAAGAACAATGAAGCAGCGACGCAGGGTTTAGGGCTTTTGAGTTTTGCCTACTAGTAGGATACAAACACAAAAAATGAAAAATTGCAAATTCTATACGAATTGTGGGCTTGGGTCATGGCCTATTAATAGATTCAATTTCAAATGAAACAATCATGTTCATCCGAATTTAGAACATTGAAGCCCGTCTGGATTTGGGCTAAAATGCCTAAAATTGTTATCCAACCCAAATTGTTCTTTTGGATAAGAGATATTTTTTTTATAAAAAATATAACTAAATATTTAAATTTGTCAGTAAGTAATCTTTTTTACCTTTACTACTAATTATAAATTTTTTTTATTTTTATTTTTAATTAATTATATATTTCTAAGAGGGGGAATTATATTTATATTCTTAAAAAAAACTAGTTTTAGCTTCCACGTGCCTTGCACGTGGCGCAACGTGTTTAAATAAAATATTCATATGAAATTATGATAACATCTTTATTAAATTATGATCATTACCCTATTTTTTATGATCCCATTATGAAATTTTGATAACCTTCCTATGAAATTTCAATAATGATACTATGCAATTTCGAAAATCTTTTTATAAATTTTTTTCAACCTTCTTATTAAATTGTGTTAACCTCCTAAGGAATTTTGAAAACCTTAATATGGAATTTTGATAACTTCCCAATGAAATTTTGATAACCAACACTATGAGATGTTGATAACCTCCATATGATATATTGATATTAGTAACCTCCGGCTCCTAATGAAATTTTATTAACCACACTATGAAATTCTTATTACCTCGCTTCATTAACAATAGTATTGTATGCGTTAGTGTTAGTTTAATCTTTTTATTAACATTTAAAAATTAAAATTAAATATTTAATTAGAAATTTAGAGAATACTAAATTATTTGAACAGTAGGTAGCAGAATTATGAATCTTGGCAACATTTGCCTAGTTTCACTTTCCAGATTCCACTACAATTTTACTTAAAGCAAAAAAAAAAAAATTAAGATGACAACATCTTCTTATAAATAAATTAAATAAAGAAGATAAGAATTTGATAAAGAAGTATCTGCTATTTTCATATTACTGGTTCTTCCCTTCGGTAAAAATTAAGTTCTTCTCCAATCTTCATATTCATTTATCAATTTATATATTTTTGTTACTTAGAACTTATCCCATATAAAACCCATAGATTGAGTTGAAATAAATGAGAAATAGAAGTAAAAACTAAAAATAAGAAAGACAAATGAATTTCTAAAGACTTTAGTTAAAGTAAAATAGAGATCAAAATACTTTCAAAGGCTTATGGTGATGGGTCTTCTTTTTCTTTGGTCAAATAGATCTTATAAATTGAATAAACAAGAGCAAAGGATGAAGTCATAGAGGAGACTGGAAAGAAGAGAACAGAGGGTCGACGACTCTCTTTTTTATTTTCTTTCTAATTTTTCGATTCTAATTCTTTTAATTTTATACGTATTGATTTTCTTATAATTTAATATATGTATTATATAATCTAATATATACTATATATTATTTTTAACTACATAGGAAATTACTAAAAGGCCAAATTGAGGATTAATGTGGTGGCTCCTTTTGGCCATTTTTGGTCTTTTCACACTTTTCAGGTGACTAAAAAGCCCCTCTATGAGTTTCCCCTATTCCTTTTCCTTCTACCCTTTTTCGTAATTACACTTTTCGGATGATTAAAAAGCCCTTCTATGAGTTTCCCCCATTCCTTTTCCTTCTACCCTTTTTCGTAATTACACATTTCCCTTCCTTAATGGTTTTTAATTAATATTTAATGTTTTTAATTAATTGCTTCTAAACCCTAAACCCTTAATTACTTTTAATTAATGTTTCTCCCGCTGTTGTCTTTTTTCCTCTCACCAATTCAGTTGCTGCTTCCTTTCAATACCTCGGTTCTGATAAATCTTCAGGTTTGCCAAAAATTAAACATTTCCATCACTCCCCTCTGTTTTCACCTTCATATCTCTTTCCTCTTTCTTCTTCGTCTCCATCCCTTCAACATGGACAGTTCAATATTTTTCCCATTCTGAATTAAAACCACCATTTGTTCAATGTGAATATTATTATCCAATTAACAGCATATTTTATTACCTATTTGCACTTTCATTACTTACAAAAAAAAAACATGTTCTAAACCTTTTTAATTTTGCATGTCTAAAAAGTTAACTTACAAAGATTTATACAGAAACATAATTAAAACTAATCCATTTAAAAAATTACATTTTTACTGCAACCTTATATAATCCAATCAATTAATCAATCACGCACCACTCTAGAACAAAAAAATGTTCTTGGCCCTTATATAATTGATTATATTAATATCCTTATTCAATCAGTTAATCAAGCACCACTCTAAAATAAAGAACGCCCGTAGTGCCAGCGCGGGCTAATATAACTTGTAATTAATAATGGAATAATTTATGATTAAAAAAATAATGAAATAATTAAAATATTATTTAGTAATGGCAATTTAGAAATATATTTTTTAAAAAAGGGTACAATTGGAAATATATTTTAAAAATAAGGGTACAATCGAAAAATATAAAATTTTCCCTTATTCGTACTTTTATATATAGTATAGATAAAAATAAAAAATTATGCTTAGGTGTGATGATGATAGGTTAATTTACCCCAAAAGTGTAATGATGAATTTCTCTACAAAGTTTCTTCTTTTTCTTTTTTATTTGCCAAACGAAAAAATACAATAAATAAATAACTTGATCAAATAAAATATTCTTAAACTACCTTAATGAGATTGGTTAAACATGTTGGGTGATGGGAATCCGTCACACCCAAGACAACTAGAGCCAAATTGGAAGATTTTGATTTGACATGTAAGGATGTGGACATGGAAAACTACCATTAGTATAATGGAATGTTTATTCTATGTTCATTACAATTAATTAAACAAACAAAACAATACAATCAAATGCAAAAAACTTCCTTAATCATGGGGCATACTAATTGCAATATAAAATTGCTCCATGTCCCTTTTAGTTGATTGCTCCATGCTCCAACAATTACCTAAGCCATATAAGACCTCATCGATGAACACGTGAACGATCAAGATCAAGCCATGTAATGATTGATGCCTAGCCTGAATGAATTGGGCTAGCCAAACAGAATGATTAGGACGAACAATCCCAAAAATCCCCTCTTCATCGAACGGCCAAAGTGCACGTTTACGCAAAATACATACCACTTATATATATGTAATAGTTACACGTAACTCTCTATTATCATTTAGATGACTCAATTCTAAATTAGTTGAAATCCAATTTAATTATGGTAAACTTTGCACCTTTAAGTTTGTATGGACTGTCACTTTGCATCCAATTTTTTTATTTTGACCAAAACGTACCCTAAAGTTTTATTTTTGTGCCACTTTGCACCCTCTATCCGGTAGGACAAAACAAATCGATCACGGCGTCCGACGTGGCATGCCACGTGGACAAAAAATGACACATGATATGTATCCTTTTGTGCACGTGGCATGCCACGTGCCACTTTTTGAAACATGTGGCATGCCACGTGTCACTTTTTGGTACACGTGGCGTGACATATGTCACTTTTTGGTACATGTGGCACAACTTTTTGGTACATGTAGCGTGCCAAATGTCACTTTTTGGTACACACGTGGCATGTCACATCGGACACTGTGATAGAATCGTTTGTCCTACCATGACGGAAGGTGCAAAGTGACACAAAAATAAAACTTTAAGGTGCGTTTTGGTCAAAATAAAAAAGTTGAATGCAAAGTGGCAGTCCGTACAAACTTAAGGGTGCAAAGTGGCATTTATACCATTTAATTATACTGGATCAGATATCAAATATTATATTATAGAGTTTGTAAAAGAAAACTAGAAAGTGCATCAATAGATATCAATTAAGTTCCTTCAAGATTTATGCTTTTCTTGGAGCTTAGTGTATCAATCTCTCTACTCATGCTTCCTTACATTTTCCCTCCCGAAAGAAGACAATGTATTCCTTCAATAGTAGACTGCGTGCCATCAATGCCCTTCTACCTAATTAGAGAGGTATTATTATTATATAGTAATAATAATATATATTATCGTTTCATATAATATTCCTTTCTTATAAATCTTATTCTATTTTATTTTATACCTTAAAACTACTACTCCCTTGAATTGACCAATATCTCTATCCACCATGTGAATACAAACCTCTGCACATTTTCTCTCCTCATACTCTGAAAATGAGAGAGAGAGAAATTAAGAAATAATCAGTATAATATACAATATAAATATAGGTTGGTGGGTGGGCAAGGATGCCTAATACTAACAAATTTCTTTCATTATAGAGTTTAACATCATTTTCACCCTAATCTTTAATTTATAATAAAATTATTACTTGTTGTAATTCTTTAATATATAATAGCTCAACATGCATTATCCTTACTATTCCTCATATGCATAGCTGTTTGAAATAAACTTGATTATATATTTATATAGGATAACTTGGGAACCTCCGCCCCAGCTACAGCAAAGAAATTCCCTAGGGTGTGATTCCAAGTTAAATCCAGCTGTTGGAAAAACTTTGGAATTATGGGGAAGAAAGTAATAAGTCAAGTTAAAGTGAAAATATCTAAGAAAAATAGTGAAAAGAAAAAGGAGCAGCAGCAACTCAACAGTTTGATAGAGGTGTTGCGGCCCAAAGTCTTCATCACAGATTGCTCAAGCTTCAAAACCCTTGTTCAACACCTTACTGGCAATGGAACCTCCTCCTCCTCATCACAAGTTTCACATGAGCTTTTACCTTCACCGCCTTCTTCTTCTACTTCTTCACCCCAAACTCAAATAGTTCCTGCAGTTATTGATGTTGATCAAGATCATATTGATCATCATGCAGCAGGGAACGTTAATCCTGAAAGTAGCATGGAAACATATTCCTTTGATGCATCAGTTGATGAGTCATTCCAAGTCTGCAACAGCAACCATTATTTAGGCTTGAATGGAGATTATCAGATACTTAATCAAGCCTATGATTATGATCCTTTGCCTTTCCAAGACACGAATTCGACAGAAAATGATCATTTTCTGATGGATATTAATGTTGATCAGCAGGAGGTGGGAAATTCATTAATGGCATATGGGGATTTTGAGTCATTGCTACTTGATGAACAGATATTATATCCTTCCTTAAATGTTTATTCTCAAATTCAGCAGGAGGTTAGCATTTATGACTATGAGCTTTCAGGATTAATATGATTAAGGAAAGGATCATGACCTGTTGCTGCTTTGGATGCCTATGCTGCTATATATGCATATATACATATATATAGTATATACATATATATGGATTTTGATTTTTTCTGTACAGTTTGTGATCTTCTTGTTGTGAATATAAATATTCATATATACATGTACATTAGAGTGTATAGACTATAGATAAAGAGAGAAGGGTGTGTTTATTATTTATTGATTCCATTTCCATGTGTATAATTCTTTGAACAGAGAGAGATCATATATCAGAGCCCTGTTAGTTCAACTTTTCACTTTTTGATCATTTGTATTTGTATTTTTTCCATTAGTATACATGTTGGCCTTTTCTGCCCTTTTGTAGATACAATACATTTACATGGAAAAAAAGGCTTCAACAATATATCTGGTGTTGCCAACCCTAATTGGAGCAATGAATAAATATTTGATCCTATTTGATATTCAAAGAAATTCAGGTGCAGTTATCAAAAGGACTCCATGACAGAACTATAAAAAATAAAAATAAAAATTGTAAGGTAACTATAATAATTCATTTAAAGAGGCATGTAAAACAAGATATATATATATATATATATATATATTCTATGTATATTAGTTGATACTTGTACAGCAAGTAATTTATTTTTTAAAATACAGTAAATATAGAAATGTAAAATTTAAAATAATAATAATGACAACGACAACGACAACGACAACAACAACAATAGTGACAATAGCAACTCTAGCAATAAATTTTTTTTTGAAGAATAATACTAGTAATAACTAAAATAAATAAAATTTTATAATAAAATCATTGAACACTAACAGAGTTTTATGAAACTTTATAAAAACCTTACTGCAAATTAGCATTAGCATTATAATAGCAGTAGTACTAGTGTGTACGCAAGAAAGTTTATTTATGCTGCGCCCTCTTTTCGGTACATATATATATATATATAATATATTGTGAGCCAAATACCAATTAAGTTGAGGTAACAATATTTGATTGGTTGAGATGTCACCTTAATTAAGCATATATAGTATATTACATGAATTATCATAGTATAATTGTGTAATATATATGCACGCATGTGCATATCTTTTTTTTCCCATTGTTTGCAAGTATTCATGGTTACATACCGACGAAATATCGAATTAGACATCAAACAGGGATAAATTCCTCGTAATGTCTATTTTCACTATTCACATAACACATATAGCTTGGTTTTTAATTCTTAGTTAACTTTTGGAATTAAAAGGGACCGATAAAACTTTGTTAAACACAATTTGAAGAATGATATTTGTATATATAGGGTGAAGCAAATTGCATGATCACATTTACAACTGCAATCTTGGAAATAGCACTTTATATATTTCTTGTTACATATTAATCCATTTTTTATACGGTAAAGTTATTTGTACTACCATAAACCACACTACTTTGATACTTTGATACATTACCTATATTCAATCGTCGTTATTCAAATCAAGTTCACATCCAACGGTTATAAATGATAGTATACAAGAGTAGTGTGTCCTGGGGTAGTACACATAGCCTTATCCTTTTTTATATATAGATTGGTGATAAATATGTAAACTATTTATATAGGAAGAATAATCTCCATATATTATATATATAATATTAAATTTATGATTATGTATGGATTTACATTTAATATCAACTTTATATACTCTTCCTCAAAATATATATATATATATATATATATATATATA